>NIJG01000797.1:6281-20622 GCA_002201625.1 Euglossa dilemma | reverse complement strand
GTTCTGGCATAAATGCAACGAGATCTATTCATCTCTTTGCATAAATATCATATAAATATATAATATATCATATAGATCATTTTTCGGTACGCTTATCGTATTCTCCATTTCGAGGTCTTTTACATTTTCTAAGCATCTTCCATAAAATTATGTTTTAATACTCTTTAAAAAAAATGTCTTCTGAAAATAAAAATGATACCTACCACAAACATACATCTCATAATAAAGACCATCTAATATATCACAAAATAAACTGTGGGTACATTTTAACGATGAATTACATTGTATCGCTTTTCTTAATCGCGTTGTTTACACTCCGAGAATTGTTTTGGGGCCCGATTTGGGCCCGGGAGAAATTCCATCATTTTACGCTAGATGTTCAACGTGTTAATTCGTGATTCATCATGCTTGATCCAAAATCTAACGTATCTGTTCATTCCAGAATCTCGTAACACCTTAAGAATGAGTTAAATATAAATACTAGGATGGTAGTTTAACAAGAATTTCCTAGAATTGTCTATAATTCCATGCGATTCCTAATTAACACTAGATTTACGCGACCCGTCAATTTGACGGATGGGTTGCTTCGATTATACGATATTAACAGATTTAATTAACTTATATTAAATGTGTTAATATTGCGATTGTTTTCAAATTAAACCCATCGTTTGTTTTTTAAAGAAAATATGTGGTTTTCTTTACCCTAAATCTGACGGGTGTACAAAGAAATAGGTGTACAAAAAACCCCCGTAAACCTAGTGTTAATTTCATCTTTAAAACCAAAAGCTTGATAATAAAATAGTCCAGCTTCAGTCCACCGATTAATCACTCCTTCGTCATCCATCTATACCCCATCATCCCACATAATCGCTAAAAACACAAGTACTAGGGAACGGAAAACTAATTCGAACGAAAATCCCACTTAATTCAATCCGTGCCAATCTCTCGGTCCCAAAACCGGAATCTGAACTGAATTCGGTTCAGAACGAGTCCATTAATCAATTATTCCCTGATTATGCACCAATTCTGCTTCGTGCTAGAGTCTCGCGTTACCCCGCGCGATTATTAAGGGCAAACACCGAGGAACGGAAACCCAACCTAACCAAGATTCTCGCGAATTCGATCCGCGCCGATCCCCGATCCTCAAGACCCAGAACCCCGTTTTAATTCGGTCCACCTGAGCTTCGCCAATTAACCGTTCGCTTGCTCATTAAGGCGAAGAACGGCATGCCAGTGATTTATCCGACGATGAGCCTAAAAGAAGCTGTGCCCTGTAACGAGAAGTCAATGGAACCGAGGAGAGCACAGCGGGGTGATTACTGGGTCCTCTACAATTACGTGCCGATGAGCATGGCGGTAAGATGCTGGGAAAGCGTGACATACACCACGCACGCGGACTACACGTTCCTGGATAATCTGGAACCACTACTGGAACGATGGAGGGCGCCGATATCGATTGCAATGCACGCCCCTGGCACAGACTTCGCGGCGACCCTTGACGCCATCAAGTACTCGAGAAACTGTGGCAGCCATCTGGTCTCCCAGCTGGTCACCTTCCACGTATTCTTCAGCAGCAAACACGTGCCAAAAGTGGTGAGTACAGTAGCGAGTCCTACCGTCGTTTCCTTGGCCCATGTGTCGCCTTTAAATATTAGGTTGGTTGCATATGAAATGTCGGATTTTTAAGCGAATATATAAAACTGCATATCTTTTTTCAAAAGCTCTTTATTCAAGCAAAATATGCTCCATTCGCTTCGATACACTTTCCCCAACGAGACTTTAAAGCATAGATGCCTGTCTTAAAAAAATTCTGATCTTTAGAATCAATAAACTCTGATATCGAATTTTTCAAACTGTCTTCATTTTCATACTGTTTAGCTCGTAAAAACAGTTCTAAATGTTTAAAAAAATGAAAGTCGGTTGGCGAGAGATCCGGTGAATAGGCTGGGTGCTGCGAAACTTCATATTTCAATGGCTCTCGATGAAATCGGGATAGTAACGATGAGCATACGTTCAACCGATCCAGCTTATTTCGCTCAGTTAGTTCGTGCGGTACCCACTTATCCATTTTCTTCACCTTGCCAATTTCAGAAAGACGTCGCAATATTGTTGTATGGTCAATTTTCATCCTGGTAGCCTGTTCCCTCGTGGATACAGTTGGATCCGCTTCCACCAATGCCTTCGGATCGTCATTTTTCACAGACGTTTTGGGTCTGCCACGCGGATCATTTTGTAGCGAAAAATCAGCGGACCTAAATTTTTCAAACCAACGCTGCACTTTTCGATCATTAACTGTATTCTCCCCAAACGCTTGGTTTATGTTGCGTGCAGCTTTTGCAGCATTATTACCAAGTTTATACTCGTACAAAAAAATTATACGAATATCGTTTAGATTCATATCGGTAGAAAATTCAAATGAAATAACAAAAGGGAACACTTTCGAGAAAATCTCCTTTGTTGAAACGTGACTCTGGCAATGGACAGTACGACTATAAACGAGGTTATGCCAAAACCAAAAGTATAACGAAAACAGGAA
This sequence comes from Euglossa dilemma, assembly GCA_002201625.1. Lineage (NCBI taxonomy): Eukaryota > Metazoa > Arthropoda > Insecta > Hymenoptera > Apidae > Euglossa > Euglossa dilemma. The sequence goes on along the minus strand of NIJG01000797.1, from coordinate 18,086 downwards.
GACAAACGTTCGCATGTAAAGAAATCCGACATTTCATATGCACCAACCTAATATATATAAATATTTTTTTTTTTTGCGTGTTTGTTAGACCAATCGATATTGCATTGAATTTGCAGATGTTCCATTTGAATTGTTAGCTTTCTTCTTGGAAATGGTTGGGTAGTTTTTACATAAAGAGCTTTACCACATTTTCTCGCAAGGTTTGTTAACGAAAATCTATGACTCGAAGGTTGCCAGGTTCCAATATCGAAAATTCGGTATACGTTTCATGGCCGTTTACACCTCGTTTTATTTTATTCCGCCCGTTACATCGATCTTAGCCTACAATTTGTACTCTCGAAGTGTAATTGTTATTGTTTGGGTCAGATTGTGATTTTCGCACGACAATAGCGTAGATATTCCTGAAAAGGAGTCGAGCTACGCTACACTCTCGTCTCACGGTACCCTACTTATGCAGCGCCCTCTACGCAGCACCCAACAAAGCGTGTTCGCTCGTCAAAACGGACATAGGCTGCTCGACCATCATCTCAGACGTCAAAGCAGAGAGCGTCTTCGGACCATACTTCAGCTTGGGATACTTGATGTAGGCAGGCACAGTGTCGAGTTCTGACAGCGGTATGCAAGGATACCGTGGCTTGACAACCACCTGTTCTCTGTAAACAGGCGCCACGGGGGCCACGACCTCTTTTTCCACCTCTGAAACGACCACTGTCTCCGATACAGGTGCAGGTTCCACGATCTTCTCCGTTCGGATGATCTTTTCGACCACTGGTACCGAATCGATCTCCTTTACCGTGGGTTGGAGTATGTTCACGTTGGTTTGAGGACTGTGTTGAACTGGTTGGATCACCTGTATGGTATTCGAAGACCGAGGACCAACTGTGATTACGTTGGCAGATCTCTGGAGCGAGGCCAGGGATTGAGGTTGCACCAAGTTGAAAGTGCGAACTGCTGGCGAACCTGGTTGGATGCTGACTGTTGAGACAGGCTGTGGAGCTTGGATGCTGAAAGATCGAGCAGCTTGTGGTCCCTGGATACTGAGAGTTTGCACCGATGATGAACCTGGTTGAACGCTGAGAGCTTGAACAGACTGTGGAGCTTGGATGCTGAAAGTTTTCACTCCTTGTAGCGTTGGCTGGATGTTGAAGGTTTGGACTGGCTGTGGAGCTTGGATACTGAGAGTCTGAACTGCACCTGGTGCACCTGGTTGGATGCTGAGAGTTTGGACAGGTGATGTTTGAACGGATTGTTGGTTCTGAATGTTCAGAGTTTGACCAGATTGTGGGTTCTGGATGCTGAGTATTTGAGCGTGTTGCGGGTTCTGGATGTTGAGAATTTGAGCTAGTTGTGGGTTCTGGACGCTGAGAGTTTGAGCTGCTTGCCTAGCCTGGACGTCGAGAGTCTGAGTTCTTGGGACCAGTGTTCGAAAAGGTTGTGGAATTGCTTGGATGTTGTTATGAAACGCTCTTGACAGATGGTCCTTGACCTTTACAGACTTCTTAGACCTGTCCGCGTCATTGTCAACTTCTTCGACCTCCAATTCCTTGTTCTCCGGTGATGTGGCTCGAGACAACGCCAGTCCCAGCAACAGAAACACCAAACAGCTCTTCAACTGCATTTCTTTGGATCACTCTTCGGATTATCTTTGGGATGTCTCTTCGAATTGTGACGATCTACAGGCTAGCCTAGCTTTTAAAGGAATCCGCGAGATTCTGTCGGCACGTTTGATGATGAAAGCACTCACGTATCCAAAACACGAGGCGTCGCTGACCGTGCGGAATTTCGTTATCGTGTGTCACTTGTTGACGCTGATCAGTCCACTGAACGCAGTTTGTTTATTTCGTTCGCATTTTCATTGCGTGACATTGGCTCGTCTTCCGTTCTTTTTATTTCTGTCGTTTATTTATAATATGACACAACGAGCACGTGCTCGGTCCAGAATCAAATTTTATTCACTTTCGATCGTGGGTTTGTAACAGGTCCTCTGAGAAGACCATGAATTTCACGAATCGGTTTGGTTTTCTATCTTTTTCTTTTAGTCGTGTCCCTATATCCGAAGCCTTTGGGCATAGATATCCCTTAAGAAAGGTGAAATTTGTATCGGTTAACCAGTCGGAAAGGCGATCCGACATTCTCCGAGGGGAAAGAGTAAAAAGTGGATCAAGATGAAAGGTCGAGAAAGTGGCAATTAAACGATAGAACCAATCAACCACTGATAACGGTGTCTATTTCTTCCTTTCCGTTCTGCATACATAATCGAACAGTAAGAGAATCGTCCTGGAAACAAAGAGCCTTCACACGTGTAATTGGTGTGTCTGGGTCTAGGAGTCGCAATCGCGGTTTCGCGTTCTAATTAATTACGTGCACGTGTATCGACGTACAGAAGGAATTAATAACAGAGTTTCGCCACAGAAAAGTACGGCTGCAGGAAGTGTTTCTACCAGCAATTTGTTTCTCATGCCGCGTGTCTGCCAGTCATTTCACTTTTGCCAAATACCGTCTACCTCCGTCGGTTAATTTGTTCCTTTCTGCTTCCGCGCGTTATCAACAACGATTTAACGTTAAATCGAGAATGAAAATTAATTTCAGGAAGATACTTCAAAGAAAATTCAAACGTTTAATCGTAGAAAAGTGATTCAATGCTCTTAGTACACTCGATTTCTGTTCTATGTATCGTCGAAGGTCGTTGGATGAACCAGTTAGGAAATATATTTTTCGTAATTCCTAATGCAAACTTTATATTTCATTTGTACTGCATCGTGGAGAGACGTATACATGTTAATTCGTACTAAAAACATTTATCGATCAAGTAATATTGTAAACAAGTGGTATAATAATAAGTATAAAAAAATGAAAGTTGACACTGATTTAAAATTGAACTTCCTAACTTTAAGGTTAGGTTAATAATGCTCTGCACCTCCACTTTCTCGCGTATATTATTTTCGTATTATACAGGATGTTATAACACACTCGAGTCGGTTCAATAATAAATAGGAGATACAAAAGGATTAAAAGAGCTTGCTTTTCCTTCTCGAATAACAGTAACTTATATAATCCATCTTTGACCTGAATGCAAAGCTACGGTCTTCGAATTCCATAACCTTCCAGAAGTTTCAAATATCTATCCAGTATTTACAATCGTAATATCTCGCTCGGAATTACTTGAATTTAAAGCCGGTTACAAACAGTAAAAACAAAATCAATCGAGTCATATGTTTACGTACAGTAGTAGTGCTTAAAAGTGTTAACCTAACCTCAAAAATCCAGTCGAATCTGCTCTTATTCGTTTCACTTTAAATTAATATCCAAATCCTATTTTATTTTTATTCCTGGGTTTAATTAAAATCGTACCACTGTTATTTCTGTCGTTATTAATTTCAAAGTATACCGACATATTTTGTAAATAGACTCTAGCCTTAAAAGAGTTAAAAGTATAGAATCATCGAGTATGATTTCGTACCATTTTTTCTACGGTATTAATATAATACGATTTTATCTGGTTCTAAAATAGGTACCCCATACCGAGAAGGTTATGTCTGATACGTATAACTGCACGCTGGGACCGCCGTGGGTGAACGTCACGCTTTCAAAGATGTATAAAAACGAAAAGAAGCTGTTGTATCCTGTGAACATCGGCCGTAACATAGCCCGTGAATCGGCGCCGACGTTCTACATATTCGCCAGCGATATCGAACTCTATCCGAACCCAAACTTACCCGCGAAGTTTCTCGAGATGATCAGGAGGAGGGATCAGCCCGCCCTCTACAAGCCTAACCCCAAGGTTTTCGTACTGTCTATCTTCGAGGTAGATGAGAAGAGTCAGCCGCCTAATAACAAAACGCATTTGGTAAGTTGATGAAATTTCTCGAACGATTAAACTATATTTACAAAAATAATATCTCCTCGAATAAAAAGATATTTCGTTAAAAAAAGCGAGTCAATAGATTATTACCGACCTATTTAATCCTTACCTTCTTTCTCGATGCGATACTTTCATTCTAGAACTCTCATTTTATGTTAACTTAACCTAGATTTGTCACGAATTTAGTTCAAACCTAACCTAAATTCAGCGAGGTTTTGAAAGTGAGGAAGCTTTATGACGTCTGTAGATTAATTCTTAAATGAAAATTCGTAACGCAGATTTGTGTTTCGAGGTTTGCGTGACGGAAACGAAAGATGAAATGTTTAAAAGAAGATGGACGGAACTATTGTTCTTCGTATTTATAAAGGGGTTGGCATCCTGTTACGCAAGTCCATTTATATTTGATATTTATGTTGAGAACTGAACTTGAAGGCAATTATAAGTGTATGGAAGAGCGCAATGGCGGCTGCATAATATCTGACAATACGTTAAATGGTATGAACGCGAGGGTCGTTTAATCAGTGGCGCTTCCTTTGACCGTGGACCTTGATACGTACAATTAGTAGTGTCGCTGTGAAGTGCAGCTGGCCACTGGCCGCACTTCTATGAAATATTCAATTCAATTCCGCCACTTCTATGCACTATTCAATTCCATTTCATTTTTCAAACGTTCAACCGCCTTTATTTCATTACTGTGATACGTTCCTGTGCTCCTTTTCAAAGCATGTATAATAGTGGCAGCTGTACAGTTTCGTAAAAAGAATTTCCAACCGTTGAAAACGTCGAAAAAATAGAAGAACAGAAAAATTGCTTTATAATATTAATTACATAGTTACAGATGTATATAAAATAACAAATGGTCAAAGTAAATTACGTATGTAAATAAAACTTTACAACAGCCAAAATTATGTAAATTTTGCTAAATTGTTTTTTTTTGTCGAAAATATTTAAATTTCTTAAATTTTTGAAATCATACATATTTTTTTACTGTTGTTCTTTTATAATTCTTATCGTATCAGAATGTATCTAAAAATTTTGAGAATATCATCAGAAATATGTTTATTATTACACTGTTCGTAAGTTATTTGTTTGATAAGAAATATAAAACGAAATTGTTTTTTTCAGGTTCAAATGCTAAAGGCCGGTACGGCTATCCCTTTTCATAAAAAGTTGTGTTCTGGCTGTCATAACGTTCCTCGAAGCAAAGAATGGCAGGATACACCGGAAACCGAGGATCTTCATGTGTTTCACGTCGGGAAGAGAACAGGCAGCTTCGTTCACTGGGAGCCGATTTTCATCGGGACCAATAATGATCCTCTGTACGACGAGAGGCTCAGCTGGGAGGGAAAAAGTGACAAAATGACACAGGTGCAAATTTTTGGTTCAGAGAGTACAGCATGAACTGACAGTTACGATCTCCGTTTACTCTGTCACAAAAGTTGGAACGAAATATTCGAGAAAAAATTTAATTTTTTACAAGAGTTTAACTTATAAATTTCATTACATATTAATATTAACACGAGAAGTAAATTGTTGCACTTGGTCGATTTCTTTTTATGTATAACTTGGAAAACATTGAAAACGTAATTGAGGTACCTGAAAAGAAAAATGAAGATATTAATAAATTTTTTTTAAAAATGAGTATCAACTAACGCTATGTAACACGGCTGAAAAACGTCAATTCATGTAATATTCATAAAATATTCTCTCTAATCCGATTTCTCAAAAGAAAAAGCATCATTAACCCAGTTCGACTATTATTTCAGGGTTACGCGTTGTGCGTCCTTGACTATGACTTCCTCATCTTGGACAACGCATTCCTGGTCCATCGTCCAGGCATTAAGATTTTCAAGAAGGATCCTCATCGTGAAATGCTGACAGCCAAAACGAACGCGCTGATAAGAAAGATCATAGTTCCAGAACTGAAAATTCTTTATGGAACCCGAAAAGGTTGTGCCGTGTAGCCCGTGGAGACACGAGCACAACACGTGCTCCACAGGTGTTTTTTAATCAAGTGGAAGCACCTCAGATCATTCTTGACACCCGGAGTATCTGGAACTCAGCAAAAAATCAATGACGTCCGTAACGCCCAAGAACTTGTTCTAAATAACCGTGGCTTTAGAGACTATGTTCATCAGCCATTTCCGAACGTTTCCGGTGTCGAAAATAACCTAAAGGATTTGATTCATTGCGACTGATAGTCGCTGACGGTTAAAAATGATGCCAATTGAACGGTGCCGAAAGTAATAGTTTGTTGGTTAGGTTTTGAGGCACAGCCTCATAAGTTTCAGCAAACTTCTCCTATGATCGTTAGTTCCTGCAGTTCCTCTTCGTTTCCCATCGCTGACTTCTTCATCTTCTTTGCAGTACAAAAGTGTGATGGCAGCATAAAAAAAGAAATACTGAGAACATAAAAATGGAATTCGATTGGTTTAGAAACTCGCCGATAGTATAGAAGTGCTTTCCGTGATGATCATGTAGTTGTTTCCATTGTGAAAGAATCTTGTTGCGCATATTTTTCACCTGAGATCGCATTAGAATGGACAATTGTATATAGTAGCTTTAAGTCTAAAAATTAGTTTTAAAACGGTGCCTCGTATATAGTTGTACATTTATAAGAGTGCTGTGTGGTTTGTCGGTGAACGTGTACATTTTGTCTCATTCCACGATTTCCTCGAAGAGGAAACGAAACTGTGTCTAATGTGAAACGACTGTGGTCATAGAAACATGCCAAAAAGGTACACTGCTCAAGTTGATTAAGGGACACAATGTTTGGAAAATGGAAGAAGTATCTTTACTTTTTTTATTTTTATTATTATCTCGAGCAGTGCATGTTAATAATTAAACCAAAACTCTGTAGCTATAATTTGGATTAAAATTATATTAGTCAACAAATTTTTGGTTCCTATAACTTTCCAAAACATTTATTTATTATGTCAAAAATTTATTTATTGAATCAAAAATTTATTTATTGTGCAGAGTTTTGTAAAGTTTACTACAAACCAAACGACTGAAGTCGACATTTTTCGACTTTTTGTTTTAATTTTATGCATTTATGTGCATGTACACGAGCATAATTGAAACAATTTCATTATTTTAAGGTTAAGTATCTTATTTAATAAAAGATGCGAAAATAAATATTTAGGTACTGGAAAAAAAAGATGAAAAAAGAAATGCATTACGTACTTAAGCATCGTATAAAATGCCCTTGTATTTAATTAACAATTCAATTTGGTTTTAAACGAAAAAAGAAAAAGAATACCGTGGTAAAAGAATCAAACAAGGACTACTCGTGAATCAAGGAACATTTTACTCTCCCAAGACTGAGAAACATTTGATAACAGTTTATTAGGATATTTATCCTAAACATCTTCGATTAAAGAACATCAAGTCATTAGTTATTTAATGATTCTTTTATTATAGTATAATCAATTAAGGTTAACATATTAATCTTTCTTTGTATACCTTTATTCTATGTCTGACGAAAATGAATTGGTGCTTCCAATACTAGATATCAATTACAATAATTATAAAGGAAACGTATTCTCTTTTATCATTAGAATGATTGTTGCAATGCTTTATACAAGATGTCCTACAATGAGTATTACAGTTCGACTTCTCATTAGCTTCTGTTTTTGGAAACTCATTTACATATAACATCGATAAACGAGAAATTTATATTCTCGATATTGAGATATGTATATATATACATATATTAGCAATTATTTTCAATAATAATTTTAATTAGATTAAAAAATTTTCAACTTCGCTTTTCTCAAAATTAAACCTCCATGTTTAAAAGTTTTCATTTTCGATTCATCTTTACACGTAGAATTCAGCCTATCTTTAATTTCACCATTCATTATGGGACACCTTATATATTACGGTTGAAATTAAAGAGAGTAAAAAAGCGCCTCGTGATGAATTTCATTCAGCTGGATAATTATTTGGTATCATTTCCCACGAAATCGTGCAAGATCTATTTCGTAACTATACATTATGTGCTAATACTTTTACTTGATAATTACTGGAGAGGGATATGCGTGCGGAACATGTTAGAGAAGGAAGACAAGTTCGCGAGAATTCTTACACAATTACTATTTCGTATGTTGTTCATGATGCGAGATGAATTTGAAAACTCTTCGTTAGGATTGTCTTAAATTGTATATGAAAGAAAAATGTAAATAACTCTATACATTTAAGTGTAAGTACATAAATATGATGTAACTGGTACTACTTTTACACGATTAATTAGTCACTAAATGGGAATTCGAAATTCTAAAGAGGCGTACTGTCATGAAATGTCCGACGCGTCCAAATTTTTGTAAATTTTCAACTTTATTTTTCAAACAACGTAGGTGATAAATTATAATATTTCATTGCAAAAGATAGTATAAAAATATTTAATTTTGCTATCTTCAATAATCAAAAGTTTGGAAATGCCTTAATTACTTATTTATATTAAATGAAGTAGTATTTTCATTTTCTATTTTATTTAAGCAGCATGCAAAGCCAGCAGAAGAATGCCATTGTTTAATGTAATATTTTTACTTAGCCATTTAAATATTGTGTATAATATGAAGAAATATTCTTTTGAGTGGTAAAAAAATAATAATTAGGAATGATCATTTTATTTTAAACAGATTGTGTAATTAATTTTCATTTATTAGTGAATATAGTGTCAATAAAATTTGTCAAACAAACTATGACAGTGAATGAGTGAGATAATAGAGAAAAATGTGCATATTTGATATTATTAAGGGTATACTCATTATTTAGAAAATTAAATGTATATTTCTAAGTGATTAATCTCAAATTTAATTTACAAACTTTATAATAAAAGTGGCTTATCTTTTAAAAAAATAAAAATTTTGTTAGTATGAGTACCCTTAATGATGTATGATCCATATACAATGCACACACGATATTATCACTTATACATACACATATTTGCAATATTTTTGTTATCACCGCCCCGAGTAATCTGAAAAAGGCTATACACGTGTATATATAATGTTTCATGATAATAAGACTCAAAGAATAAATGAGTGCAGTGAAAAAATGTTTCAAATAAATTTGAGACAAATTCTTAGGAAAAATGAGAGGCTGACTCATTTTTCTGTGATAACCCTAGGGCACAAACTAGCTACTATTTCAATAATTGTTTTACTGGTTATAAGAGAATTAAATTCTTTATGCTAGTAAATCATTTAATTTTTAATAATCATCACGAATATTTAATTTTTATACGCGGTACTTGAATCCTCTTTTTAAATTTATAAGCTTTGTATCTTGATGAATTATTTCATTTTTTTCGCGAAAAACTACGCGAAGAAATGAATTGTAAAATATCATTTGCCACAATCCATATATGAAAATATTAAGCAAAATTATATATGAAAAAATAATTTTTTTGTTAAAATTCAATTTTTATAATGTACAAAATTCCTGTATTTCTTTCAGTGTAAATAATACTAAAAAAAAAATGAAATTAGAGATAATATGGTATTTTCATGTATGGAAACAAGATGTCTTGATGATTTGTTTTCATTAAAAGCAGAATTCTCTAATACAAGTTCCTTTCATTCTCTTGCCTTTTTTTTCATTTATCGGGGCTGTGCAACCACATGTAGTGATTGCTCGTAAGAAATAATGTGTATTCTGTGCCTTATTGTCTTTGTCTTTTAATGCGTATGCGTGTGCGTGTTTGAACTGGAAACACGCTAAAATACCGATTCAATTGTAAATATAGTTAATCATAATAATAAACGAGTTTCACGGTGTAATAAATCTTTGAAAAATTTATTGCTACAAAAAATGAATTACACTTTTAATACATCAATTTTTGTTCATCATTACTAATTCTCATGATAGTGTAACAAATTTTAATATACCACATCATAGTAACTAATATCTTAACATTGTACAATTACTGATTTTTAAGGAACTGATTAAACTATAATTTAATATCTTATAAAATTTTCTTTCTTGTAATTCATTTTTTTCAAATATGATACTTTATATGATTTGTAACACTTTGAGATCTATTTTATTATTATGACTAACAAACTGATAAATTCATTAAGTAAATCAAATTTATATGTAATACAATTTTTATATTAACAAGGAATAAGGTAAATATTTCTCCTCTTACTGAATCTGTCTATTATTTCAATCTTTATAGATTTGATTCATGTTTATTGAAATGATCTTGTTCAATTAAACACTTTAATATAAATAAACGTCAGGCTGCAGAAATATAAAACTACGGAAAAAGTAAAATTGTACAGATTATAAAAATTAATAGCCAATGATAAAAATTTTCTGTGTTATTAGTGTTATTCATGAAATAATGTATTATTCCTAAGTAATTTTTGACAACTACAATACTTTTATTATAAAATCTTTGTGTCTACCTAAAAAATTTCAGTAGTAACAATCTGAAATGTTTATAATCTTAATATTTGCATAATATCATAAAAAATTATAACTATGCAATAACATTAAATTTTATTATGCTTATAGCATATAAAAAAATTAGATTTTGTTAAAATATGTTTTTACATCTTTTACATTCTAACACTGATATTACAAATTTCCGTTTATTATTGTATCTTATTATCAAAAAAGATATTATATTTTGATACATCGGTATATAATTTAAAATGACATTAAAAAATCTAGCATTTCCATACTGAAAGTTGAAATATTTATCAGAACTTGATATAATTCTTAAAATTTATATTGACTATTCTGTGGGAGTTTTTCTTCAATAGAATTCTGGAAAATATAATAAACTAATTAAGAAAGAAGAAAGCATAATGGTAAAGTAAGAATAATGCATACTTTTTTATATAAATCTTAGGTTTAAAAGTTTCAGTATTATCTCATGAAGTTACAGATAACTTTTATAAATTTTGGATATTCTCTCTGTGCATTTGATTAAAAAGAATGAAAAAAAAATGAAAAAAAGAAAAAGAGGAAAAATATATCACTTAATAAGATATTGTGTTAGGCTATATACCAACATGTATGATAATTCTTCTAAAGAATCATATTCTGTCGCTTCTTGTATTTCTATTTACATTGTAATTCTTCTTCACTGACACTATATTCGGATATCCTTGAATAATGATGGTTTAAAACGAAAAGAAAGTATTTATTATTGGTATAAGTTAAATGAATATTTAGCATGTACATTGTTATGTATGGTGTATAATTAACATGTATAAGTATACTTGTGCAAATGCCTATAAATATCATGAAATCACGTAGAAAAAGAAAAATCCGACTAAACCGTATCTGTATATATATATGTAAAATTGTATTTTTTCAAATAACAGCATAGAAATATAACAGTTGTAAGAAATTTTTAAAATATCTAATTTACATATATTCTAAAATTTTATTTATTCAATTTTCTTTTCTTTAATAAAACCATATAAATGATCCTTTCCGTAATTCGTATCTTATGTCTAAGTTTTTAGGCAATGCACAATGAGGGTTTATGCTGGTATTCATAAAGAAAACATTTACTAAAAACATTTGTATATTTCAGTTTATTTAATTAAAATATACAGATTTGAAACGTGATCACACATTTGTTCGAGTTCGCCTCCTTCAACCTATACTTAACCTGAGATAAACCACTATAAATTTTTCGCTCACTATGCATTTTTGTTGTTCCAATAAATGTTATTTATTTTCTTTTTTAATTTATTTCGACTGTCACAAAATACTTAGTTTCTTTTTTTTAATTCACATCTTATGTAACGAATGTCATATCTACAAGCGCAATCAGACGGATATTTTTTCTCGTCCATTTCTACATCTCTTTTTTCTCATTTCTATGTATATTATAATTTTTCATGTATATAAATAAACGCTAGCAAAGATTTTCTTTATTTCTTCTATGAGCACAATCATCTAAATCTTCTTTTTTT
>NIJG01000796.1:96883-109642 GCA_002201625.1 Euglossa dilemma | reverse complement strand
TTTAAATATTCTATCGATATTTCTGACTAATATCGCGATGAGCAAAGTTTTTTTCATAAATAATTTAGAATCTACATCGTTGCTATAAAGTTTGAATATTGTATTAATATTTACGATTAATATCACGGTGAAAAAACTTTGTTTTATAAATAATAGGTTTAGAATCTGCATTGTTGCAATAAAGTTTGAATATTCCATTGATATTTCCGATTAATATCGCGGTCAGCCAACTTTTTCCCATAAATAATTTAGAACCTGCATTGATATTATAAAGTTTAAACATTCTATTGATATTTCCAACTAATAAGCAAACTTTTTTGCATAAATAATTTAGAATCTGCATTGTTGTTATAAAGTTTAAACATTCTATTAATATTTCCAACTAATATCTCATTGTGCCAACTTTTTCGCATAAATAATTTCGAATCTTCATTATTGCTATAAAGTTTAAACATTATATCGATATTTCTGATTAATATCGCGGTGAGCAAAGTTTTTCGCCTAAATAATTTAGAATCTTCATTGTTGCTGTAAAATTTTAATATTCTATTAATATCTACGACTAATATCGCGGTGAGAAAACTTTGTTTCATAAATAATAGGTTTAGAATCTGCATTGTTATAAAGTTTGAACAATCTATTGATATTTTCAACTAATAAGCAAATTTTTTTGCATAAATAATTTCGAATCTTCATTATTTCTACAAAGTTCAAACATTCTATAAATATTTCCACCTAACATCTCACTGACCCAACCTTTCACCTAAATAATTTCGAATCTTCATTATTCCTCTAAAAATTCGAAAATTCTACTAATATTTCCAACCAATAAGCAATCATTTTGCATAAATAATTTCGAATCTTAATTATTGCTATAAAGTTTAAACATTCTATGGATATTTCTGACTAATATCGCGGTGAGCAAAGTTTTTCGCCTAAATAATTTAGAATCTTCATTGTTGCTATAAAATTCGAAAATTCTATTAATATCTACGACTAATATCGCGATGAGAAAACTTTGTTTCATAAATAATGTTAGAATCTGCATTGTTGTTATAAAGTTCAAAAATTCTACTGACATTTCCAACTAATAAGCAAATCTTTTTTGCATAAATAATTTAGAATCTGTACTGTTTTTATAAAATTTAAACATTCTATTAATATTTCCACCTAGCATCTCATTGACCCAACTTTTCGCCTAAATAATTTCGAATCTTCATTATTCCTCTAAAAATTCGAAAATTCCATCGATATTTTCCACTACACTATCCCATTATTCATTTCTTCATTCAAATCGAGTTCATCGATAATTAATTCCACCTGAAGTCTCTATATTCGCTAATAATCACCGAGAAACTTTATTCGTCTATTTTCCAACACGTCTCTCTCTCTCTCTCCCTCTCTCTCTCTCTCTCTTAGGTTGAAGAAACGAGACAAAGTAATTCTAAACTGCAGCACCTTTACCCCATGCAGGTGCAGGCACGCATGCATATATATCCGAAAGAGTGTGGGCTCTAATTTTAGTCTGCGAAGCGTCAGAATAAGCGTAAGTCAGCCAGGGGCCTTGTAAGGCTAGGAGGCAATCCCGGGGACCCCCGGCATGCTCTCCTCAACAGCCCACCGCGTCTCTATTTTTGCTATTTCTTTATTTGTACCACAGTTTTACCGCTCGTCTTCGGTTACGGCTTTTCCTTCGAGGAAACGTCTATTATCGCCCTCGAACTACCGATATCTCACTAAACGACCAACTCGAATCCCTTTTCTTCAAAGCTTTTTAACCCTTTTTGCACTTGAAAGAAGACTCTCAGTCGTTATGACATTTTGAAGATTCGTAGGAACTGTGATTTCTTCTTTTACGTCATTCTTCTACGCAATGAAATAATATATTCAAAGATGTATTTGTAGAAATGAATTTTCGAGACTGTTAATTTTGTAGAAATAATGTAAGATAAACGAATCTCGATTGAGTCGGATGAAATATTTGAAGAAAATTGAGAATTTTTTACGCAACGAAATCAATATTCAGAGATATATTTCTGAAAATTAATTTTGTAGAAATAATGTAAAATAAAAGAATCTCACTCGATTCGGATGCAATATTTTCAAAAAATTTTCATTTTTCTACTCAACGTCTATCTTAGAAATGTATTATCACGATTCCTTCACGATGAAAACGCGAGTCAGTTATCAGTGGAATTTGAAAGAAACCTTTTCCCTTTGCACTCGACGATTTTTTGGGTAAAGAAGAGTAGAAATTTACAGATTTTCTGGTATAAAACTGACGTTATCTTTTTGAGTAATAAATAAAGAATTGTTTAATAATTAACACGTGGAATTATTTGATTTCGATATTTTGTTATATTATCTAAAATTTGATATATTAATTAATACGAGTCTTCGAAATTTTATGGTGACTGACAGTCGCCATTTAATCAGATTCTGGAGATCGATATTAATTAATATATCAAATTTAAAATTAACCAACGATACGTGGAATATCGAAATAAAATAATTCTATGTCTTAATTTCCACACTATTTCTTATTTACCGTTTTAAAAATTAATATTAGCACTACCAAATCAGTAAAAATGACAATTCTCGGATGTTTCGTTCTCGAAAATATGAAAATCAGATTCTGAAGATCGATATTAATTAATATATGAAATTTAATATTACCCAACGACAAGTAGAATATTGAAACAAAATAATTCTTAATTTGCATAGGATTCCTTATTTACCGTTTTAAAAGTTAATATTAGAATTATCAAATCAGTGGAAATAACAATTCTCGGATGATGAAATAATTTTACGTGTTAATTATTTTACGATTCTTTATTTACCACTGAAGAAAATAACGTCAGTTTTATAGCAGAAAATCTCGAATTTTCTACTCTTCTGTAGACGAAAAGTCGTCGAGTGCAAAGGGTTAATCCTTTTAAAAATTGTTTCAAGAGATTTACACTTGAAAATTACAAAGTATAACAATAGCGTAAGTATAACTGATTTTCAATCGAATTTCTTTCTTCCTTTATTTATTTAAATAGCCCTATATTTTAGTCGAAATAAATTCCAAATAATAAATTTAGAAACGTTAAGAGCTACTGGTAACAAAATTGAAATATAATTCGGTCCGCTAAATCTATTTACTGACCGGTAAATAGAAAAGAAGTAGAAGCTTTAACAAACAGAATAAAATCGAGAAAATAACTATACGAATATTAAAAGAAAAATCCCTGAAACTAATGATTACGGTGGTATCTTAGAACGTTGAATTTTTAATGAAAGTTTAAAAAATAGTAATTTGGACCATGATCTAGGTTTAACGTTAACCCTTTGCACTCGAGAGGTGACTCTGAGTCGCCATTGCATGAAATTCTGAAGATTTATATTAATTAATATATCAAATTTAAAATTAGCGATGAGTGGAATGTCGAGATAAAATAATTCCATATTCCATTTTCCATATTCCAGTAGAATATGGAAATAAAATAATTCTTAATTCGCATAGGATTCCTTATTTACCGTTTTAAAAATTAATATTAGAATTATCAAATCAATGGAAATAAGAATTCTCGGATCTTTCGTTCTGGAAAATACGAAAATCAGATTCCGAAGATCGATATTAATTAATATAGCAAATTAAAAATTAAATTAAAATTATACGCGTGGAACGTCGAGTTAAAATAATTCCATATCTTAATTTCCATAGGATTTCTTTTTTACTATTTTCAAAATATCGTTAACTTTATGGTAGAAGATCTTCGAATTACTATTTTTCTGTAAAAAAGCACCGAGTTCAAAGGGTTAAAATATGCAGCATGAATTCCGAGACAAAACCGAGAGTTGCTCGGATAAACGAGAAATATGGAAACGAACGGAGCTTGCTAGAAATAAATTTTCAGGAGGACGAGTCTAATTATTTCTATTTCCGACCAGTCGATGTGATCTTCTAATTGGCTCGTAATAACGTCTCCGTAAAACAGGTGTAGATCTATTTCTGGATCGAAGTAGAGTAGACTATCCTTTGTTCCACGAATTTTAACGATGATATTAACACTAAATTCACGGGTTTTTTTATATATCTATTTTTACGGACACCCATTAGATTTATGGTAAAGAAAACCAGATATTTTCTTGAAAAAAACAACCTATGGGTTCAATTTGAAAACAATCGCAATATTAACACTAGATTTACGGTTTTTTTTTATATACCTATTTTTACGGACACCCATTAGATTTATGGTAAAGAAAACCAAGTATTTTCTTTAAAAAACAAACGATTGGTTCAATTTGAAAACAATCGCAATATTAACACTAGATTTACGGTTTTTTTTTTGTTTAACTATTTCTACGAACACCCATCAGATTTATGGTAAAGAAAATCAGATATTTTCTTTAAAAAACAAACGATGGGTTCAATTTGAAAACAATCGCAATATTAACAGACTTAATATAAGTTAATTAAATCTGTTTAATATGGTACAAATGAAGCAATTGATTCGTCAAATTCACGGGTCCTGTAAATATAGTGTTAATAAAGGCTTCGTATTAACTTCAAAATAAACTGTCACACGTACTGAATTTTCTAAAATTGAAAAAACGTAATATTAACACTAGATTTACGGTTTTTTTTGTATACCTATTTGTACGAACACCCATCAGATTTAGGATAAAGAAAACCACGTATTTTCTTTAAAAAACAACCGATGGGTTCAATTTGAAAGCAATCGTAATATTAACAGATTTAATATAAGTTAATTAAATCTGTTAATATTTTATAATTATAGTAACCAACTCGTCAAATTCACGAATCCCGTAAATCTAGTGTCAACCCTTTGCTTTAACTCTCAGTCGCCGTCAAATTTTGAAGAGCAATGTTAATTTATATACCAAATTTAAGATAATATAACAATATTCGAAATATCGAAATCAAATAATTTCACGTGTTAATTATTACACGATCCTTTATTTATTACTCAAAAAGATAACGTCGGTTTTATACCAGAAAATCTGTGAATTTCTATTCATCTTTAACCAAAAAATCGAAATCGAATAATTCCACGTGTTAATTATTACACGATCTTTTATTCACCACTAAAAAAGATAACGTCGGTTTTATACCAGAAAATCTGTGAATTTCTATTCATCTTTAACCAAAAAATCGAAATCGAATAATCCCACGTGTTAATTATTACACGATCTTTTATTTGCCACTAAAAAAGATAATATCAGTTTTATACCAGAAAATCTGTGAATTTCTGCAAAGAGTTACACGTTTTGATTTTCGTTTAACTTGGATCGTTATGAACGTGGTTTCTCTTAACCACCCTGTAAACTGCCAGCCTGTTGAAGCAAAATAAAAATATAGTGACTGTAAGTTGCAGAGAGATTGGCAGACTGCCAAAGTACACTGTATCCGTGGTTAAATGTCACGCGAATTGAAAACACGATAATTCTCTTCGTTCTTTGTCTGTGAAATGGCAATTTGTCTCAGTCCGTTGTGTCATTGGTATTTTTTTCTTGGATATTCGCCGAGATTAACCGTGTGCGATAAGGTTCACATAATCCGACATTGAATTATTATATAATACAGTTTTATTATCATTAATTATATGATATAATAAGAACAATACGCCAGGCAGCAATATGAGCCGACGTCGATGCGCCTGGTTATGGTTTTCCATATCGTATAACTTCACTCTCGTCGATTACCACCCCGTGCGTATCGCAAATGCCAAATTACGATTTCAAGAAAGCCTTTGTATCTGTGTGCATGTGTGTGTGTGTCTCTGTACGATACATGTAAAGTCATCGAGTAGATGTTTTACAAGAGCGAGAAGAGGGCATTGCTGCGTATGACCGAGGAGAATATTATCAATAAATTAATCAGCAGTTAATAACAAACAGTCGTGTTGTACAAACTAGAAAGTAAAGTACAGTCTGATAAATGTGTAGAATAAAGGCACTTCAGTAATTTATCTCTTTCCCAAAACCTCGCTTTTAACCCCCCGTTCTACCTTCTTCTCTCTTTCTTCCCCCCCTACATTCGGTACATCCATACGCGAAGGGGTTCACGGCTCGAGTAAGTGCGAGCACGCGTAGAAAAAAAAAAAAAGAAAAGAAAGCAGGTGAAAAATCAGAAACCCCGGAGCTGGGTGCAACAGCTTAGAAGCACTTGCGGTGGACGATGCCTGGGCCGGACTCGTCGTACTCCTGTTTGGAGATCCACATCTGTTGGAAGGTGGACAAGGAAGCCAGGATGGATCCACCGATCCATACGGAGTATTTCCTCTCGGGAGGAGCGATGATCTTGATCTTGATGGTCGACGGGGCCAGGGCGGTGATTTCCTTCTGCATACGATCGGCGATACCCGGGTACATGGTGGTGCCACCGGAGAGCACGTTGTTGGCGTACAGATCCTTACGGATGTCGACGTCGCACTTCATGATGGAGTTGTAGACGGTCTCGTGGATGCCGCAGGATTCCATACCCAGGAAGGAAGGCTGGAAGAGTGCCTCCGGGCAACGGAACCTCTCGTTGCCGATGGTGATGACCTGACCGTCGGGCAACTCGTAGCTCTTCTCGAGGGAGGTGCTGGCCGCGGCGGTGGCCATTTCCTGCTCGAAGTCCAGGGCGACGTAGCATAGCTTCTCCTTGATGTCGCGGACGATTTCTCGCTCAGCCGTGGTGGTGAAGCTGTAGCCTCTCTCGGTGAGGATCTTCATGAGGTAGTCGGTCAGATCGCGACCGGCCAAGTCCAGACGGAGGATCGCGTGAGGAAGGGCGTAACCTTCGTAGATGGGTACGGTGTGAGAGACACCGTCTCCGGAGTCGAGGACGATACCGGTGGTACGACCGGAGGCGTACAGGGACAGCACCGCCTGGATGGCCACGTACATCGCCGGGCTGTTGAACGTTTCGAACATGATCTGGGTCATCTTCTCGCGGTTAGCTTTCGGGTTCAAGGGGGCCTCGGTGAGGAGGACCGGGTGTTCCTCTGGGGCGACTCGCAATTCGTTGTAGAAGGTGTGGTGCCATATCTTCTCCATATCGTCCCAGTTGGTGATTATTCCGTGTTCTATAGGATATTTCAAGGTGAGGATACCTCTTTTACTCTGAGCTTCGTCCCCCACGTAGCTGTCCTTTTGACCCATACCGACCATCACCCCCTGGAATGATTATTAGATTCGTTAGTGGGCCTCGATGTTAAGCAGGGTTATTTCTAGTGGCATTTTAATGGGATTTGAGAAATTGATATACCTGATGACGTGGGCGGCCAACAATGCTGGGGAAGACAGCACGCGGTGCGTCATCTCCAGCGAATCCTGCTTTGCACATACCGGACCCATTGTCCACGACTAATGCCGCAACATCATCATCACACATCTTGGTTGGTTATTAGTGTTACCTTCTGTAGAAATTCAACGAGACGGAATTGAATACTTCTTCGGATATTCTCGGTTCTGATCGATTTTCTTTGTTAGTTTCGCTGTTAGGTGGGTTTAAACTATTTTTATGCAATTTTTACTTTGTCACGGGCAGTATGATTTCTCTCGTTTCCGGAATTAACCCTTTGCAGACGAGAAACGAAGCTAATGATACATTCGTTTACAGTGTATACTAAACGATTAAAAATAGTAAATAGAAGAAAATTGTTCGAATGAAAAAATATCTACGACTTTAATGACAATGGTGGGTTTAAAAATATCGTATTATATATTACCATCCACCAAGAAGACATTTTTAATACCTCCGTGACTCAAATAGTTAACTAGAAACTTTGCGGAGCAGAAACGAAGGTAATATAATACATCCGGTGTATATTAAACAATTAAAAATAATAAATCGATGGAAATTGTTCGACTGAAAAAATATCTACGACATCGATGACAATTGTGGGTTTAAAAATGTTTTATAATGTATTACCATCCACCAAGAAGACATTTTTAATTCCTCCGTGACTCAAAGAAATAACGAGAAACTTTACGGAAAAGAAACGAAGCTAATATAATACATCCGGTGTATATTAAACAATTAAAAATAACAAATGGAAGGAAATTTTCCTTAAATTAAAAAATTTACGACGTTAATGACAATAGTAAAAAATTATTTTACGCTATATTTCATACAACTTTTATTCTGAAAAATTAAAAAACTTTCACATATATTATGACATTCGTTCTCAAAGGGTTAAATGGGGATGATTTAAAGATGAGATGATTTATAAGATGATATTCATACGATTAAACGATATTCAGAAACGAGAGGTGCAAAATCATAAATGGTTGCAGTATTAAAACTACAGTAAAAATAAGTAAGAAAATTGAAAAATACGAGGAAGGGGATGAAACAAGGAAGTGTTATTAAAACAAATTCTCAGACTATTAATTCAAACAAATTATTCGTACTAATTAAAATTAATCCACATATTAACCCTTTGCACTCGAGAAATGGCCATCAGTCACCATAAAACTTAAAAAACCCGTATTTAAATTATTTAATTCCGTTATCCTTCATATAATTATCTCATTTTAAATTTGATATATTAATTAACGAAATCACATAATTTTACGTATTAATTATTACACAATTCTTTATTTACCATTCAAAAAGAAAACGTCAATTTTACAATAGAAAATCTATAAATTTACTCTTCTGTAGTCAAAACTAGAAAACCATCGAGTGCAAAGTACTAAAACTAAGCAATAACTATAAAAAAATTCCCAAAAATATACCACGAATGAAAAACAAAATACAATTTATAAATTTCTACTTTTCTGTAGCCAAAAATAGTCTTCAAACTCAAAAGATTAATACTACCAAATGAGTAACCACAAAAAAAATTCCCAAAAATATACCACTAATGAAAAACAATATAATCTATAAATTTTTACTTTTCTGTAGCCAAAAATAGTCTTCAAACTCAAAAGATTAATACTACCAAATGAGTAACGACAAAAAAATTCCCAAAAGCTATATCTCCAACAAAAAAGAAGAAAAGAATAATTATACATTACACTGGACTAATAAAAAAAATACTACCAAATGAGTAACCACAAAAAAATTCCCAGAAGCTATATATCCAACAAAAAATAAGAAAAGAATATTTAAACACTAACTGTACTAATAAAAAAAATACTACCAAATGAGGAACCACAAAAAAATTCCCAAAAGCTGTATTTTCAAGCAAAAAAGAATAAACGAATAATTATACATTTAACTAATAAAAAAAATACTACCAAATGAGGAACCACAAAAAAATTCCCAAAAGCTATATTTCCAAGCAAAAAAATAAGAAAAGAATAATTATAATTAAACTGGACTAATAAAAAAAATACTACAAAATTTGTAACGACAAAAAAATTCCCAGAAGCTATATCTCAAGCAAAAAAAAAAAAGAAAAGAATAATTATACATTAAACCAAATTAACACTAGTTTTACGGACATTTTCGAATACTTATCTTCATGGAGCCCCATCAAATTTACGTGTAATAAATAAAACTACGTATCTCGTTAAAAAATACTACCGTGATTTTAATTGAAAACCAATTAAAACGATATTAACAAATTTAATACAAATAGATTAAATCTATTAATATATTATAATGCCTTCAACCCTCCGTCAAATTCCCGTAAATCTAGCGTTAACCCTTTGCACTGTACGACTTTATCGCACCAGAAGAACAGGAATTCAAAGATCTTCTACCACAAAGCCGATGATATTTCTTAAAAAAGCAAATAAAAAATCGTACAATGATTAACTCATGCAATTACTTCATTCCAAAGCATCGCACACTATTACATTATCTTAAATTTACTATTAGACCATCCCATAAATTCGTTGCGATTTTTACTTTTACCATTTAAAATTCTACATCGAATAAACCTTTAAATGTTAAGAAAAAATTTAGTCGCTCTTTTGTTCTACGATTTCTTCCTATTTCGTTGACAAACACGTTAATCATCGATATAGTTTATAAATCGTAAGGAATGTAAATATCACCGCGAACGGACTTATGTGACGACTTAATATATCCAAATTTGATTAAATGGCGACTGATGGTCAGCTCTCGAGTGCAAAGGGTTAATAAAAAGAATCACATACACTTGGAACGTCACTTCACAATATTCAAACCATGCAAGATCCTGTAACAACTGCTATCGGTCCTCGTGCAATTTCCTTTCAGAGTTTAACACCGAATTTCTTCCGAAGTCACTATTAAAACCCTTCTGAATAAATCCATATCTCTCTTGAAATTTCTATTTCACTTCTTGAATTTCTGCTCGAGGACCGAGACAGTTGCTCGCGAAACTCTGATGGAACTTTGAAGAAAGTTTGTTTCGGACACTTTGCAAACACACTGTTGGGATTTACCGTTGGCAAATGAGAGATCGGCAAGAGTGGCTTAGGGCGAACGTGGTGCAAGAGACCGAGAGCGGCGAGTGGCACAGTGCCGGCTCTGTGGGGTCCCTTTATCCATATCGGTTCGCAGCCGAAAATAGCGATCCGCCCCTTAGATGGAAATCTATCGTGCATTAACACTCGTCTCGGCCCGCCGCCGCCGCCTAGTCCTTAGCCGCCCTAACCGTGACGCCGAGAGGGAGAGACGCCGCGCGTCGCGACGAGGCGGCGGCCGACGGCCCCCCAATCCAAATAAGGACTCGTCACAGGCCAGGGACGGATTGCGCTGGGGGCTAATCGGACGAGGGTCGAAGGGCACCCGCTTTAGCATTCACCCTTTCGTTTAGGGACCATGGTGTGGATTTATTGTTGGGAAATACGATTCTGTTAGGTTCCGAATGAGTATTGTGGCATTTGCAAGTGTTTTTTTTTTATATTGTTGGTTTGTTTTTTAAATGGAAAGTTTTTGGTACCCATTTTTCGCGTTTACCCTTCGATTTAATGATTATGACGTGGGTTTATTGTTGGGAAATACGATTCTGTTAGGTTTGGAATGAGTATTGTGGGATTTGCAAGTGTTTTTCTTGATATTGTTGCTTTGTTTTTTAAATGGAAAGTTTTTACTGGATATCGATGAGTGATAATCGAACGAGGGTCGAAGGGCACCCGCTTTAGCATTCACCCTTTCGTTTAGGGACCATGGTGTGGGTTTATTGTTGGGAAATACGATTCTGTTAGGTTTTGAATGAGTATTGTAGGATTTGCAAGTGTTTTTTTTTATATTGTTGGTTTGTTTTTTAAATGGAAAGTTTTTGGTACCCATTTTTCGCATTCACCCTTTCATTTAAAGATCATGGTGTGGATTTATTACTTGAAATAGAGAAATACGATTCTGTTAGGTTTTAAATGAGTATAGTGAGATTTGCAAGTGTTTTTCTTGATATTGTTGCTTTGTTTTTTAAATGAAAAGTTTTTGGCGGATATCGATGAATAATAATCGAACGAGGATCGAAGGGCACCCGCTTTCGCATTCACCCTTTCGTTTAGGGACCATGGTGTGGGTTTATTGTTGGGAAATATGATTTCAGTTAGGTTTTGAATGAGTATAGTGTGTTTCTAAATGTGTTTTTCTTGATATTGTTGGTTTGTTTTTTAAATGGAAAGTTTTTGGCGGATATCGACGGGTGCTAATCAAACGGGGGACGAAGGGCATCTTTTACACCATTCACCCTTTCATTTAGGGACCATGGTGTGGGTTTATTGTTGGGAAATATGATTCTGTTAGGTTTGGAATGAGTATAGTGGGATTTACAAGTGTTTTTTTTTTTATAGTGTCGCTTTGTTTTTTAAATGGAAAGTTTTTTGTACCCAGCTTTTGCACTCACCCTTCCATTTAAAGATTATGGTGTGGATTTATTATTTGCAA
The DNA here is from genome assembly GCA_002201625.1 of Euglossa dilemma. Taxonomy (NCBI): domain Eukaryota; kingdom Metazoa; phylum Arthropoda; class Insecta; order Hymenoptera; family Apidae; genus Euglossa; species Euglossa dilemma. The sequence continues at coordinate 97,812 of NIJG01000796.1, read as the reverse complement.
TAGGGAAATGAGGTTAAGAGGAAAGCGGAATAGATATTTAAGCAGTTTGTTTATTTTATTGCGTTCGAGTTATTTTGTTTGTATTAATAAATTAATAGCGTGGGTAATTTATATTAATAAACAGTAGTGATAGTAGATGTAGTTTGTATTATTTAATTGAGTATATAGTAATGTTTAAAGTGTATTAATAGTGTTTAATTAACTTTATCGTGTTCAAATTTGAGTTAATGTATGAGTGTTTAATTAGTAAAATTTCTAACGTGACTATTAAATAAGTTTTGAATTAATTTAAATGTAAGGTTTGCCAGGTTTGGGTATAGGGTTGGATTTGATTTGAATTATTTTTTAGTTCAGTGTAGAAAGTAAACAAACAGTTAATAGAAAAGAATATGTGGAAGTAATGTGTGTAAGTTTCCTAGATATAAGATGATTAAATTTTTCAATTAAACGATTCGAATTGAACGATTAAATATTTGCAATTAAAATTAAATTAGTTCGGGTGAATCGCAAATAACCAAACATCTGTAATAAATTTTAAAAATTAAACGAGTTAAGCCTCGATAATATCTTAAGATTGATTAATTCAATTAATAAATAGAATAACAAAGCCTGGGCCACAAAAATGAAACAGCCTTCAAAATAAAATATAATAGTCTGATTCATCTCTTTAAATAATAAAAGGTATATTTATCGAGCTAATGTATCAGACTATATTTATCAAAATATTAAAGTAATTCTATCGCGATATTCTAAAAATTAATCAATTTTAAATTCTCCATGCTGAAAGATAAGTTTTCATACAATTTTATCAATAACGGTACTAATAACCTGTAATATATAGAGGAAAGATTAACACGAAACAATATGACTAAATATAATATAAAGTAACACTAATTAAAGTGTTATAATTTAAACATTGATATATATAT
>NIJG01000796.1:80445-96733 GCA_002201625.1 Euglossa dilemma | reverse complement strand
AAAAATTAATTCCAAGATCCTATTATATCCGAAATTAATTTTGGAAACCTAATTATTTAAAATATACCTTCAAAGTCCGGTTGTTTAAAAATTAATTCCAAGATATTATATTCAAAATTAATTTTAGAAACTTAATTATTTTATAAATTAACTTCAAAGTCCGGTTGTTTAAAAATTAATTCCAAGATCTCATTATATCCAAAATTAATTTTACGCACCTAATTATTTAAAAAACTAATTCCTAGATCCTACTATATCCAAAACTACTCTTAAAAACCTAATTATTTTAAAAATTAACTCCCAAGTCCAATTGTTTAAAAAATTAATTCCAAAATCCTACCATATCCAAAATAAACTTTACTTTAGAAATCTAATTATTTAAAAAATTAATTCCAAGATCCTATTATATCCAAAATTAACTTTGGTAACCTAATTATTTAAAAAATTAATTCCTTATTATATTCAAAATCAATTTCAAGTTCCTATTATATCCCAAACCAAAAACTAATTAAAAAAATTAACTTAAAAATCCACTACACCGAGAACCAACTGCAAAACATTATTACATCAAAAAATCCCATTATATTCTCATCCATGACAATAAAAAACCTACTTAAAACCCCTGTATCAACAAATTCAACAATTCTGCTATCAACAAAATCAATATCACTCTCAACAGAAACCTCACATCGAATCTATCATTCATAATGACGAATACATATGCGACTTTCGCATGCCACGGCGTGCCAACGATAATAATCCAAATTATCGCCGGGACGCGACGCCATTCTGAATGTTAAACGATCCGGGATTTATCGCGTGAAACGTCTGTGAAATAGGCGCGATCGGACGGCTCGATGAAAAGTATATAGAATGGAATTATTAGCCGATTAGGCTGCCTTCTATAATTGGGAGTGCACAGGGCGACCACGTAGCTCGAGCCACCGCAGATCCCCTCCACCTTTTTGCAACCGTCCACGTCGAACCGTGCCTCCGATTCGCAGATTCGCATTGCCGAGTTTCAACCCCGAAACGGCGCGTCTTTGTCGCCAAACGAACCTTCACACGGGATCCCATGTACGAATACGGTGATTCCGATCGAGACGCCGACAGTTCGCAAGTTTGTTCGAGTTGCTACACGATGACCACTGACCGGACCATCGAAGGTGATACGATTTTCATTTTATAAGCGAATATCGAGGAGGATTCGAAATATTTTTCAGCATGAAAATATTTATTGTATATTATTGTAGACAATATTTGAGTTTCTGTTTTGTTAACAGGCAAAGGTGATACGATTTTTATTGCATATGCGAATATCGCAGAGGATTCGATATATTTTCGCGTAGATTCTTCCCTGTATCATTTGTATATCATTGTATATCATTGTGTATCATTGTAGCTAATATTCGAGCTTCTGTTTTGTTAACCTGATCAGCAAAGGTGATACAATTTTCATTTTATAAGCGAATATCGAGCAGGATTCGAAATATTTTCGAGCATGAAGATATTTATTGTATATTATTGTAGATAATATTCGAGCTTCCGTTTTGTTAACTTGGTCAGCAAAGGTGTTACGATTTTTATTTTATAAGCGAATATTGTGGAGGGTTCGAAATATTTTCGCGTAGATTCATCTCTGTATCATTTGTATATCATTGTATATCATTGTGTATCATTGTAGCTAATATTCGATTTTCCGTTTTGTTAATTTGACCAGCAAAGGTGATACGATTTTCATTTTATAAGCGAATATCGAGGAGGATTCGAAATATTTTCGAGCATGAAGATATTTATTGTATATTATTGTAGACAATATTTGAGTTTCTGTTTTGTTAACAGGCAAAGGTGATACGATTTTTATTTTATGTGCGAATATCGCGGAGGATTCGAAATATTTTCGCGTATGAAGACCCTAATTGTATATTATTGTTTCATCGTTGTAGCCGATCGAGTATCTTCCGCTTTGTTAACGTGACCATCGAAGGTGATACGATTTTTATTTTATATGCGAATATCGCAGAGGATTCGATATATTTTCGCGTAGATTCATCTCTGTATCATTTGTATATCATTGTAGCTAATATTCAATCTTCTGCCTTGTTAATTTCACCATCGAAGGTGACACAATTTTCATTTTATAAGCGAATATTGAGGAGGATTCGAAATATTTTAATGCGCGTAGATATTTATTGTATATTATTGTAGACAATATTCGAGCTTCCGTTTCGTTAACTTGGTCAGCAAAGGTGATACGATTTTTATTTTATATGCGAATATCGCAGAGGATTCGAAATATTTTCGCGTAGATCCATTTCTATAAAATTTGTATATCATTTGTATATCATTATAGCCGATACTCGATCTTCCGTTTTGTTAACCTGATCAGCAAAGGTGATACGATTTTCATTTATGTACCAATATCGCAGAGGATTCGGAATATTTTCGCGTAGATCCACCTGTGTATCATTTGTATATCATTTGTATATCATTGTTTCATCGTTGTAAAACGTTCTTGACGTAGATCCACCTCTATATCATTGTAGCTAATATTCGATCTTTCGTTTTGTTAACTTGACCATTGAAGGTGATGCGATTTTCACTTATATACCAATATCGCGGAGGATTCGAAATATTTTCACGTAGATTCTCCTCTGTATCATTTGTATATCATTGTTTTATCGTTATGAAACGTTCATGACGTAGATCCACCTCTATATCATTGTAGGTAATATTCGATCTTCTACTTTGTTAACCTGACCATCGAAGGTGATACAATCTTCATTTTTTATGCGAATATCGCGGAGGATTCAAAATACTTTCGCACATGTAGATTCTCATTGTATATCATTGTTTCATCGTTGTAGCCGATATTCGATCTTCCGCTTTGTTAACGTGACCATCGAAGGTCGTACGATTTACCAATATCACGGTGGAATCGAAATAATTTCGTGTTGATCCACCTCTGTATCATTTGTATATTATTGTTCCAACATTGTAACCGATACTCGATCTTCCGCTTTGTTACCGTGACCATCAAAGGTGATACGATTTTCATTTTACACACCAATATCGCGGAAGATTCGAAGTATTTTCGCACACGAAGATTCTCATTGTATATTATTGTTTCATCATTGTAGCCGATACTCGATCTTCCGCTTTGTTAACGTGACCATCAAAGGTGATACGATTTTCAATTTATACGCGAATATCGTGGAGAATTCGAAGTATTTTCGTGCACGAAGATCCTCATTGTATATTATTGTTTCAACATTGTAGCCAATACTCGATCTTCCGCTTTGTTAATTTCCCGATATAGCGGTTGCATCGAATCTGCGTATGTGTAGTTAAAACTACAAGAATTTTACGAAATTGAACCAAAGTTTTCGTCAAAAAGTAGAAGAATTTCGAAAAATTGAATCGTCTTTTATTACGTGTAATTAATAAAAAATTAGATAAAATAAAATTAAAATATCTAATAAATAAATAAGAAAGATGCGAAGAAAAGTACACGATAAAGTCGTTATAACTGTTTATAAGAATGTTTCACGACCTGTTTTAGATGTGCACACGAGATATTCTGAAATTTGGTAACTGATCAGCGTCGTAAATAAAAGTTGCAGGTGCCGTGGTGAAAAATACGCAAACAGGAGAAGCAGCGAAGACTACTCTAAGCGAAAAAGCGAAGATTGCAAGGGATTGTGTTCCTGGATGAGCGTGCGTCTACCTTCGATCGGCAATGAAGTTCGCGATAACTTAAAGAAGACCCGTTTGGATAGCCCGGTAATTTTGATAGAAGCAAATGAGTTACTCCTTCGCATAATTCAGCCCATGCATGGTAGATCATGTATACTACTACCCTTCCCGAAATGTTATTTATGTTCAATATATAGCGTCGGTAGATTTTTATACGAGAACTTAATAAACGAATTTTTTCTAGAATCCTATTAGTGTCTAAAACCTGTCACTCCTAAATTTTTGTCCCGTTTTCGTTGATTTCTGCAAACATTTTGATCTAGTGCAGCCATTAACACCAGTTTACAGTGTTCGATGGCTCGCATCTGATTTTTCAATTCACCCTTAACCCTTTGCACTCTTCTTGGGGAATATTAAAGTTTATTAGCGATATTATAATATATTATNTTTGTCCCTTTTTAACCCTTTGCACTCGGCTGTCCCCTCTCGGGGGACATTAAAGTTTATTAGTGATTAAGAATAGTAATAAAAAGATCGAATAATTAATTATTCCAGCAGAACTTTTTGAGAAGTGTATGTTTCCCTGAAGTTTTCTCTGGAAATTGCAGGAGAAATCAAGTGAAGATGTAGCAAAATTACTAAGATATATAAAAAAGTGGTTTTCTGGAGCCGAGAACACGTCCATCCATAACTTTGGTGAACATTATTCAGAGTGCAAAGGGTTAATACAGTGGCCAATTATAAAATGCACGATATTGTCGAGACGTGAACCGATTGTAACGTATTTTACTCGTAATACAGTGTGGAATATTGTTTTAATCGATCAGAAAGAGACGTTTGTCGATTCGGATGACCGATTAGAGACTGTTGATAATTGAAAACCGATGTTCCGAAAGAAAGAATCGATCTTAGAAACGTGTCGATATTCAGGGAATCGTAAAATGAAGAGCTACGTTTTGATTAGTTGTAAGAATATAAGACTGATTTATTCCGTAGATGTAAACTTATATACAAAAGATGACGTATATGTTCAGACCATGTTCGTCGGAAAAAATCTCACCGCCACGTAGAAACAGAGCCGATAGAATTGAACTAACGGAGACGCAACTAGACGAAGCGGTACGGCAGTGAACGGTGTGTTTTGGGATAAGGTGTAGCAATAACAATATCGATAGTAATAATAATTTGGATCGAGCATAACAGCTTAGAAGCACTTGCGGTGAACGATGCCTGGGCCGGNGCAAACCAAACAGAAGCTTGTGACGTCTATCAGAAGAAAATGAACTCTTCTGAGCTAAAGGATAGAAATAATGGTATGAGAGAATGTATATTTAATTTGCCTTTTTGATATATCGTATAACAATATAGCAATATAGTGTATAATATTTACAAAATAAATTAAAATAGAAGTGTATCGATGGTGAGTTCGCTTTGTTTAGCAGGCTGAGTGTAGGAAAATTTAAGAAATTTGTCGAAGGTGCAGGGATCTCGTGCAACAGCCAATGCAAGCTTCCTTCGAAGTAGTTCCAATTCTCTCGAAGGTCATTTTCCGGTCCAGGATGTCTCTTTCGTTTCGAAAGACGCATTTGGTAGAAATTAGCTGTGAAACTCTGCGTGGAGAACCAACACCTTTGCCGGCTTCCTCGGCCAGGATGAAGTGATGTATGAAAGTGATCTTTACAGCCCGTTGTTATCGAGCCGTAGACATCACCGATGCGATCAATCAATGACCACAACGATGAATAATATTCGATGAGATCTGACGATGATCCAGATACTGTGATATTTCGAGAAATTTCCTTTATTGCAGCACGATAATTGCTCGAAGGAAAGCGATCGATCGTAAAGCTCGATTTCCTTGAAGTCGACCGATGTTCCTTCGACGTATCCACGATATTGAATCGCTGACGATGAGCTTAGAAGCATTTGCGGTGGACGATGCCAGGGCCGGACTCGTCGTACTCCTGTTTGGAGATCCACATCTGTTGGAAGGTGGACAGAGAAGCCAGGATGGATCCACCGATCCATACGGAGTATTTCCTCTCGGGTGGAGCGATGATCTTGATCTTGATGGTCGACGGGGCCAGAGCGGTGATTTCCTTCTGCATACGATCGGCGATACCCGGGTACATGGTGGTGCCACCGGAGAGCACGTTGTTGGCGTACAGATCCTTACGGATGTCGACGTCGCACTTCATGATGGAGTTGTAGACGGTCTCGTGGATGCCGCAGGATTCCATACCCAGGAAGGAAGGCTGGAAGAGAGCCTCCGGGCAACGGAACCTCTCGTTGCCGATGGTGATGACCTGACCGTCGGGCAACTCGTAGCTCTTCTCGAGGGAGGTGCTGGCCGCGGCGGTGGCCATTTCCTGCTCGAAGTCCAGGGCGACGTAGCATAGCTTCTCCTTGATGTCGCGGACGATTTCTCGCTCAGCCGTGGTGGTGAAGCTGTAGCCTCTCTCGGTGAGGATCTTCATGAGGTAGTCGGTCAGATCGCGACCGGCCAAGTCCAGACGGAGGATCGCGTGAGGAAGGGCGTAACCTTCGTAGATGGGTACGGTGTGAGAGACACCGTCTCCGGAGTCGAGGACGATACCGGTGGTACGACCGGAGGCGTACAGGGACAGCACCGCCTGGATGGCCACGTACATCGCTGGGCTGTTGAACGTTTCGAACATGATCTGGGTCATCTTCTCGCGGTTAGCTTTCGGGTTCAAGGGGGCCTCGGTGAGAAGGACCGGGTGTTCCTCTGGGGCGACGCGCAATTCGTTGTAGAAGGTGTGGTGCCAGATCTTCTCCATATCATCCCAGTTGGTGATGATTCCGTGCTCGATCGGGTATTTCAAGGTGAGGATACCTCTCTTGCTCTGAGCCTCGTCGCCGACGTAGCTGTCTTTCTGACCCATACCGACCATCACGCCCTGATGTCTTGGGCGACCGACGATCGAGGGGAAGACGGCGCGGGGAGCGTCGTCTCCGGCGAACCCGGCCTTGCACATTCCGGATCCATTGTCGACAACAAGGGCTGCTACTTCGTCGTCACACATTTTGCTTTTTCTTCGATTTTATTGCTCTGGAACAAAATCATTATCGTTTTTAATCTCTCGTTACTCCTGTTTGATACAGCTGTTCGATATTTAGTATCGTCAAAAAGATACTTTTCAAATTATCTTTAATTCTTTAGCTTTCCTTTCATTAGTTTCGATAATTTCTCATAGACTACTTAGTTTCCTCAAAGAAAAACTCTATTTTATTTAATGATAAAACATAGTTACGCTCATAGACACGAATAGACACGAATATAATCCACTATTCCAAAAACAAAACAAAAAAAAATAATCCAAGTCTTATTACAAGAACTAGAAAATAATTTTCACATAAAATTCACTGTACTAAACGATCTAGCAGGGTTTACGCGATAATATAACGATTGTCTGAAATCTAAAATCGGTTAATTCCCGGAATCAAACGCTCGTAACCAAAGGAAAACGGCGGAAGAAAGGAAAGGAAAAGAAAAACAATCTATCAGAGTTTGCGTGATAATATAACGATTGTCTCAGATCTAAAATCGAACGATTCCCGGAATCAAACGCTTGTAACCAAAGAAAAACGAAGGTAGAAAGAAAAAGAAGATTGCAAACAACCGCAACCAACGAAAAACGAAGGAAGAAAGGAAAAGAAAGACGAAGAAACAAATGAAAAAAAAAGAAAAACAATCTATCAAGATCTACTCGATAACATAACGATTGTCTCAGATCTAAAATCGAACGATTCACGGAATCAAACGCTTGTAACCAAAGAAAAACGACGGTAGAAAGAAAAAGGAGATTATAAACAATCGCAACCAAAGAAAAACGAAGGAAGAAACAAAAAGAAAAGAAAAACAATGTCTCAAAATCTACGCAATAATATAACGATTGTCTCAGATCTAAATTCAAATGATTCCCGGAATCAAACGCTTGTAACCAAAGAAAAACGAAGATAGAAAGGAAAAGAAGATTGCAAACAATCGCAAGCAAAAAAAGAAACAACAGAAGAAACAAAAAGAAAAGAAAAGAAAATTCGAAGTAATTCCTCAACGGAAGAAAAAATAACTTCTCGGTTAAAAAAAACGGTGTTCAGCCATGAAACACGTATCTATAAAAACGTAAAGAGGTAACGAAAGAATATAAGCAACGCGTGGCACTTGGTAGAGCTTTCGCGGAAAGCGTCGATGCTCGCCAGAATTGACCCAGTTGCCTATAAAACGATAGGCAAGCGGCCCCGGCGTCGCGACACTATTTCGGTGCGCCGCGGCGCTAACTTTAGACGTACGACCGACGGACGATCCCTAATAAGTGCAAGCAACGATTATGGTGGGCAAGACCGTCTCCGCTCGCCTCGGCTCCGCTCGGACCACGAGGGATAAAGCATAACGAGCAGACCCGCGCGTGCCAAAATTATGCTCTCGCAAAAGGACGAACTTCGCACACGGGCAAAGACCTCGAATATGCCTAAACATGACGATAGAGCCGGCCATTCGCCCCGTGCCGCGTATTTCTGGCACTCTAGTGATTAGCTGCTTAGAAGAATTTCGAATTCCAGCCGAGAAATTGAAGAATAGAACGATATCTTCGCGAAGAGATTTCTAGATAATTCGTTACATGTTCGTTAGTATCACTCGTGATAAAAGCGAAGATTACTCGAGTTTCTATATTTTTTTTTAGAATGAAAGGATGTTAGAGTGAATTTTTGTTTTGAAATTTCGATAATAAATAAGGTATCGCTAAGATATTTAGATAATTTATTATATATTCGTTATATATTCGTGGTGGAAGCGAAGATTCCTCGAGTTTCTATATTTTTTTTAGAATGAAAGGATGTTAGAGTGAATTTTTCTTTTGAAATTTCGACGGAAAATTAGGTATCAATGAGATATTTAGATAATTCATTGGTAAGGAGTATTTCTGGCACTCTAGTGATTAGCTGCTTAGAAGAATTTCAAATTCCAGCCGAGAAATTGAAGAATAAAACGATACCTTCGCGAAGAGATTTCTAGATAATTCGTTATATGTTCGTTAGTATCACTCGTTATAAAAGCGAAGATTACTCGAGTTTCTATATTTTTTTTTAGAATGAAAGCATGTTAGAGTGAATTTTTGTTTTGAAATTTCGATAATAAATAAGGTATCGCTGAGATATTTAAATAATTCGTTATATATTTGTGGTGGAAGCGAAGAATCCTCCAGTTTCTAGTTTCTTTTCTTTTTAGAATGAAAGGAAGTTATACCGAATATTTTGTTTGAAAAATTTAATAATAAATAAGGTATCGCTGAGATATTTAGATAATTCGTTATATATTCGTCATATATTCGTGGTGAAAGCGAAGATTCCTCGAGTTTCTATTTTATTTTTATTTTTTTTTAGAACGAAAGGAAGTTAGAGCGAATTTTTGTTTGAAAAATATGATAATAAACAAGGTATCGTTGAGATATTTAAATAATTCGTTAGTATCTCCCGTGGTAGAAGTGAAAATTCCTCGAGTTTCTATTTTCTTTTTTTGTTTTAGAACGAAAGGAAGTTAAAGCGAATTTTTGTTTTGAAATTTCGGCAGGGAATAAAGTATTTCTGAGATATTTAAATAATTCGTTATATATTCGTTAGTATCACTCACGGTCGAAGCGAAGATTCCTCGAGTTTCTATTTCTTCTTTTTTTATTTTTTAGAACTAAAGGAAGTTACAGCGAATTTTTGCTTTAAAATATCGACGGAAAATTAGATATCACTGAGATATTTAGATAATTCGTTATATATTCGTGGTGGAAGCGAAGATTCCTCGAGTTTTTATTTTTTTTTTTTTTAGAGCGAACTTTTGTTTTGAAATTTCGATAATAAATTAGGTATCACTGAGATATTTAAATAATTTGTTATATATTCGTTAGTATCATTCGTGGTAGAAGCGCAGATTCCTCGAGTTTCTATTTCTTTTTTTAGAACGAAAGGAAGTTACACAGAATTTTTGTTTGAAAAATTTAATAATAAATAAAGTATCGCTGAGATATTTAGATAATTCGTTAGTATCACTCGTAATGGATGCGAAAATTCCTCGAGTTTCTATTTTCTTTTCTTTTAAAACGAAAGGAAGTTTCTCCGAATTTTTGTTTTGAAATTTCGACAGGAAATTAGATATCACTGAAATATTTAGATAATTCGTTATATATTCGTTAGTATCTCTCACGGTGGAAGCAAAGATTCCTCGAGTTTCTATATTTTTTTTATTTTTAGAACGACAGGAAGTTGGACCGAATTTTTGTTTTGAAATTTGGATAATAAATAAGGTATCGTTGAGATATTTAGATAATTCGTTATATATTCCTTAGTATCACTCACGATGGAAGCGAAGATTCCTCGAGTTTCTATTTTTTTTTTTTAGAACGAATGGAAGTTAGACCGAAGTTTTGTTTTGAAATTTGATATAATTTCCTTGGATCGTGAATCGCATTTATAGTTTGTGGGATCTTGATATTTAGAGATGCGAAGATATTATGTAACCTTTACACGATGATCTGATGCAAAATTTTGTTAGCTTAACAAAGTTGTATATAATATTAATATTAATATCAGTTTTACTAAAATCTACTGTTGTAACAATATATCGTTAAATATTAAAATTAATAAAATTACTCGAAGAATTAGAACGAAGTCACGAAGAATGTGTATTAATGATGAAATATTATTATGAAATATATAATTCTTGGATGTTTTCGGTTACAAGAACGAGAAATTATCTATTTTCAAGATAAACTCATCTAACTTGATCACCAATACCTCAACAAATTACTTTAATACTGAAACATCAATTATTAATCCATTGCTTATCCAAACTTCTTATTAAACACTAACGTCAGAGAAACTAGCAATGAATTGAAATTTTAATTTAAACCCAAAGGGGAACAGAGTGATCCATAATCTAGATCTCGAATTCGGAAATATCGATCAGCTCGCTAGCTTGAGCCAACAAATCTACGATATTACTTCTCGTTCTCGACACGCGAACGCAATTAACCCTCGATGCTATTTCAGATACGAGATACCGGAAGGAAACTCAACCGCTCCCTTAAAAGTCTAACTGCGCCCTTAAAGAGACTCCTTCGAGTTTGAAGGATCGATCGTGGATCGAAAAATCTTCGAATAAAGGAATTAATTGTGAGGAGGATCGATCGAGGATCCCGAGATCTTGGAATAAAGGAATTAATTATGAGGAAGATTGATTGAGGATTCCAAGATTTTCGAATAAAGGAATTAATTATGAGGAGGATAGATCGAGGATCCAAAGATCTTCGAATAAAGGAATTAATTATGGAAGATCCCGAAATTTTCGAATAAAGGAATTAATTATGAGGATCCCGAAATTTTCGAATAAAGGAATTAATTATGGAGGATCCCAAAATTTTCGAATGAAAGAATTAATTACGGAGAATCCCGAAATTTTCGGATAAAGGAATTAATTACGGAGGATTGATCGAGGATCCAAAGATCTTCGAATAAAGGAATTAATTATGGAAGATCCCGAAATTTTTGAATAAAGGAATTAATTATGGAGGATCCCGAAATTTTCGAATAAAGGAATTAATTACGGAGAATCCCGAAATTTTCGGATAAAGGAATTAATCAGGAAGGATTAATCGAGGATCCAAAGATCTTCGAATAAAGGGATTAATCACGAGAAAGATCGATTGAGGATCCAAAGATCTTTGAATAAAGGAATTAATCACGAGAAAGATCCAAAGATCTTGGAATAAAGGAATTAATCACGGAGGATCGATCGAGGATCAATTGAGGATCAATCGAGGATTCCGAGATCTTCAAATAGAGGAATTAATCATGGAGGATCGATCGAGGATCCCACGATCTTACAATAAAGGAAATAATCTTGGATTATCGATCTAGAATCCGGAGATCTTCGAATAAAGAAATTAATCACGAAGGATCCCGAGATTTTCGAATAAAGAAATTAATCACGAAGGATCCCGAGATTTTCGAATAAAGAAATTAATCACGAAGGATCGATTGAGGATCTCGAGAGTTTCGGATAAAGGAATTAAACTCCAAGGGTCGATCGAGGATCCCGAAATTTTCGAATAAAGGAATTAACCATGACGAGGATTAATCGAGGATTGCGAGATCTTTGAATAAAGGAATTAATCACGGAGAACTATTGAGGATCCCAAGTATTTGAATAAAGAAATTACTCATCAAGGATCCCGAGATTTTCAAATAAAGGAATCAATCACGGCAGATCGATCTAGAATCTCGAGAACTTCGAATAAAGAAATTAATCACAAAGGCTCCCAAAATTTTCGAATAAAGGAATTAAGCACAGAGAATCGATCGAGTATCCCAAGATCTTAAAATAAAGGAATTAATCACGGAAGCTCAATCGAGGATCCCGAGATCTTCGAATGATGGAATTAATCACGGAGAAACGATCGAGGATTGATCTAAGATCCCAAGATTTTCAAATAAAGAAATTATTCACGAAGGATCCCAAGATCTTAAAATAAAGGAATTAATCACAATGCATCCCAAGATTTTCGAATAAAGGAATTAATCACGAAAAGATCGATCGAGGATCCCAAGATCTTAAAATAAAGAAATTAATCACAAAGTCTCCCAAATTTTTCGAATAAAGCAATTAAACTCAAACAGTCGATCGAGTATCTCAAGATCTTAAAATAAAGGAATTAATTACCAAGCATTCCAAGATCTTAAAATAAAGGAATTAATCACAAAGTCTCCCAAAATTTTCGAATAAAAGACTTAACCACAGAAAATCGATCGAGGATCGCAAGATCTTAAAATAAAGAAATTAATCACAAAGTCTTCCAAAATTTTCGAATAAAGCAATTAAACTCGAAGAGTCGACCGAGTATCCAAGATCTTAAAATAAAGGAATTAATCACAAAGTCTCTCAAAATTTTCGAATAAAGAACTTAACCGTAGAAAATCGATCGAGTATCCCAAGAACTTAAAATAAAAGAATTAGCCACAGAGGATCCCAAAATTTTCGAATAAAGAACTTAACCGCAGGAAATCGATCGAGTATCCCAAGAACTTAAAATAAAAGAATTAGCCACAGAGGATCCCAAAATTTTCGAATAANTTCGAATAAAGAAATTAATCACGAAGGATCCCGAGATTTTCGAATAAAGAAATTAATCACGAAGGATCGATTGAGGATCTCGAGAGTTTCGGATAAAGGAATTAAACTCCAAGGGTCGATCGAGGATCCCGAAATTTTCGAATAAAGGAATTAACCATGACGAGGATTAATCGAGGATTGCGAGATCTTTGAATAAAGGAATTAATCACGGAGAACTATTGAGGATCCCAAGTATTTGAATAAAGAAATTACTCATCAAGGATCCCGAGATTTTCAAATAAAGGAATCAATCACGGCAGATCGATCTAGAATCTCGAGAACTTCGAATAAAGAAATTAATCACAAAGGCTCCCAAAATTTTCGAATAAAGGAATTAAGCACAGAGAATCGATCGAGTATCCCAAGATCTTAAAATAAAGGAATTAATCACGGAAGCTCAATCGAGGATCCCGAGATCTTCGAATGATGGAATTAATCACGGAGAAACGATCGAGGATTGATCTAAGATCCCAAGATTTTCAAATAAAGAAATTATTCACGAAGGATCCCAAGATCTTAAAATAAAGGAATTAACCACAGAGGATCGATCTAGGATCCCAAGATTTTCGAATAAAGGGATAAACGAGTAAGGATGGAGTACCGGATATCGCAGACGACGTGGATGGTTCCGGAGGTAGCCGATAATGTCCGTGATAAATGAAAGATGGTTTCCAGAGAACAGTTTCTACGTACCGTGCACGGGACAGAGTTGGAGTGGCGTCTGTGCCTCGGGAGCGTCCCGACGTCGAATATATGCTCTCGTCAGGACGCCCCCGCATTCTCGTGGGATGGTGCTTGCCCGACAGGCACGAAAAAGGCTTGCCTCGCGTGGCGTCGCGACGCCCGCCGAACTAGGCGGCCCCAGGCCCTAAGCGGGCCGAGGAAAATACGTCGCTTTGGAAATTCTCAATATCTCCTCCTCGTACACTTCTATCAATCTTCTCCGTTGGTTAGCTAACCATCTTTATCTTTATCTAACCATCTTTAGATAGATAATTATCAAAACGGTGCTTCTCAAACGATATCTGGAAATTACAAATATCGTTTCTTTTTTTGTATTTCTTACAAATTTCTACGAATTTTCTTGGTTAGATAACCATCTTATCTTTAACTAGATAGATAGCACAAGGGTGGTTCTCTCGATCTTGATATCTATTTGCAAAATTCAAATATTGTTCCTTCTCGTACTTTTTAGATATTTCTATGAATTTCCTTGGTTAGTTAAACATCTTATCTTCAGCTAACCATCTTTAACTACGTAGATATCAAAAGGGTGGTTTTCTTTATCTCGATATCTATCTGCAAACCTTAAATATCGTTTCATCTCGTATTTCTTACAAATTTCTATGAATTTTCTTGGTTACTTAACCATCTTATCTGTAGCTAACTATCTTTAGCTAAATAGTTATCAAAAGGGTGGTTTTCTTTATCTTGATATCTATCTGCAAATCTTAAATATCGTTTCTTCTTGTACTTCTTACAAATTTTCTGAATTTTATCGATTAACTAACTATTTTATCTTTAGGTAATCATCTTTAGCTAGATATCTATCAGAAGGGTGGTTTTCTTTATCTTGATATCTATTTGCAAAATTCAAATATTGTTCCTTCTCGTACTTTTAAGACATTTCTATGAATTTTCTTGGTTAGTTAAATATCTTATCTTTATGTAATCATCTTTAGCTAGATAAGTATCAAAAGGGTGGCTCTCTCGATCTCGATATCTATTTGTAAATCCTAAATATCATTTCTTCTTATATTTCTTACAAATTTCTATGAATTTTCTTGGACAATTAAACATCTTATCCTTTAGTTAACTATCTTTAGCTAGATAAATAGCTAGGTGATTCTTTGGTGTTATCTGGAAACCCCAAATATCGTTCCTTCTCGTATTTTTTCCACATTTCGATGTCTTTTGATATCGATTGATCTTTCTTTGAATCTTCTCGCATAGTTAATTTTGTTTCACTAATTATCTTTGGTTAATTATTTAAAGGGTAGTTCTTCCTAGATTATTATCTTGTTTGAACATGTTTCTCTATTTCATGTAATACAATTACAGCATTCCTTCTGTTTTTGGGAAGCTTCGTGGATTGTTGTGAAAATAAAGAGCGTGTATTAAACATTTAATCTTTTGCACTCGAAAATTCGTTTTAATACCATAATTTAACCCTTTATGGACAAAAACGAAGTTAAAGATAATAAATAATTTTAACACTAGGTTTACGGACGTTTTTTGAATATCTATTTTTACCAACATTCGTCAGATTTACGGGTAAAAGAAACCTCGTATTTTCTTTAAAAAACAAACGATGAATTTAATTTGTAAACAATCGCGACATTAACGGACTTAGTATAAGATAATTAAATGTGTTAATATCGTATAATTGCAGCAACCCACCCGTCAAATTGACGGGTTCCGTAAACCTAGTGTTAAAAAAGTTACGTATATAGTAAATAATTAAAAATAAGAAATCGAGAAAAATTTTATGAATTAAATGATCTGTAAAACATCGGTGACAATGCTAAAATTATTTCTCGTTAAATTCCAAGCAGCTTTTACAGAAACGTAGTTAACGATAGATCAAGTATATATTAAATAATTCAAAATAAGAAATCGGGGGAAATTTTCTAAATTAAAAGATCTGTACAACATAGATGACAATGCTAAAATTATTTCTCGTTAAATTCCAAGCATCTGTTACTCTAAAAAATACAAAAATTTCCACGTATATTATAACACTCGTCCTCAAAGGGTTAACCATAATTGATGATAGAAGATTGTTTTTGCACGAGGTTCTTTCCAGTAGATTTTTTCTGGCAAAATAAACGTTTCTTTCAAAATTATTTTTACACGAAATTGTTACGAATAGATTTTTTCTGGCAAAATAGACCCAGAAAAACAAATATTTATGTTATAACGTCACATAAATTGATTTTATTTTAGAGTACGTATAATTTTTGGATTAAATATAAACAAGAATTTGTTTGTTACGCTTAATTTCAATCAAAAGCTTACAAGATTATGTTCAGAGCAAAAATGCAACTGGGTTAATCATAATGGATTTTATTTTAGAGTGCATATAATTTTTGAATTAAATTATAAACAAAAATTTGTTTGTTATGCTTAATTTAATAATCAGAAACTTACATGATTCTATTTAGAGCAAAAATGTAAATGGCTTTTATTGGCAAAGTAAACGTTTGTTTCAAGATTGTTTTTACACGAGATTGTTTCGAATAGATTTTTTCTGGCAAAATAGACCGAGAAAAATAAATATTTATGTTAATTTAAAATAATTTGTTAATTTTAACAACAATTAACATTAAATTTGTTTAATTTAATTTCAATCAAAGGCTTACAGGATTCTGTTTAGAACGAAGATGTAAACTTTTTTTTTTTTTTTTTTAA
>NIJG01000796.1:22051-38821 GCA_002201625.1 Euglossa dilemma | reverse complement strand
TTTATATTATACTATATTTTTTATTTTTATATTACTCTAGCTTCGAAGCTATTAATAACGCTAAAAAACAAATGTTTCAGAGAAAAATTGCCTAATTTTATGTAATAAACAAGAAACATAGAACACTATGATTTAGAAATGAAATATAGTAGTTTGAAGAATTAAGTATATTTTCCAAGCATACCTTCGTAAAATATAAATTACATTACTAAAGACATTGTTACATATATTGTGCAATTTTCTGAAGAATTTATAACGATACATTAATCCTGATTTCTTTAACTTCGTTTTAAAATATTCGATAAACAATTATAAACTTCATGATAAAACCTTAAACTAATCGTTATATATATTTTTTGGAATAATATTGATAAACGAATATAAAGCGATCAACAAAGTAGATCACTTAAATTATACAATATTTTATAACTTATCTAATATCTAAGTTGAACTATATAATTTTATTCGCATAAATATCGTTGCTTTAATTTTTCTTAATATAAAATCTTCATATGCTAATAATTGATGAAACTCGAGGTAAAAGAGGTGATCGATGATGATTAATAGAATATTTGTTACAGTATTATAAGGAGTACGAGAAAATTATAAGTGACATGGAGAACATCTACAGCACTGCCAAAATCTGTGACTATAAGAATCAAACTAAATGCGACCTCGCTTTGGAACCGGAAATTACGGAACTTCTGATGAAAAGCCGTGACCCTGAGGAACTTAAATTCATCTGGACCCAATGGAGAAAAGCAACCGGCGAAAAAATGAAGACTTTATACATTAAATACGTCGAACTGAGTAACATGGTCGCCACGTTGAACAATTATTCAGATAACATGGCTTATAAGATAAAAGATTACGAGGCTGATGACTTCCCTGAGCAAATCGGTAAATTAAACGTTAAAAAATCATCGCGTGTGATTTTTATCCTAATATTTCTTGCTACACTGTCTG
This sequence comes from Euglossa dilemma, assembly GCA_002201625.1. Lineage (NCBI taxonomy): Eukaryota > Metazoa > Arthropoda > Insecta > Hymenoptera > Apidae > Euglossa > Euglossa dilemma. The sequence goes on along the minus strand of NIJG01000796.1, from coordinate 37,855 downwards.
ATATATATTTTTGCATTAAGAGACAAACATTCTTTTCCATTTCAAATTCTTTGTAAATTATCAATTATAATTACCAATTATTCCAAACATTATTTTCCTCTTTTATCAAAGTATACAGATCTCTTTGAATTTTTTAATTATTAATTACTATATGTAATGTTTGATCGTACGATTTGAAATAGTATTATTAAAAGGATCAATTGAAATATTGAAAAATTTGTTTTGTAATAACGCTTAGCATTTAACGCAGTAAATAAATTGGAATAAATGGAAAAATAAGAGATAATTACTAAAGCTCGGTATTAATTTATAACGAAACATTTTCAGAGGCACTATGGCAGCAACTGAAACCGCTCTATTTACAATTACACGCGTATGTTCGTCGTGAACTTCGAAAAAAATATGGCGAGGAAATCGTCTCGAAGGATGGACCCATCCCAGCACACTTATTGGGCAATATGTGGGCGCAAAGTTGGAGTAATATCGCAGATTTTACAATTCCGTATCCAGGAAAACAACTGCCAGACGTTACCGACGCAATGATTAAACAAGGTTCGATTATCACACAGATTAACAAATAAAAATTCTGCAATTCACACTCTATAATCTTTAATTTCATATTTAATATATGAATGTACAAACTAATTTATTTCAGGATATTTTAATGCATATAAGTATATTTAATTGTGTACTATATATACTGATTTATGCATTTTATGTATAAAATCTTTTTACTGTAATTGAACGTTTTCAGAATCAAATAATCATATTTGAAAAAAAGATCCGTTTTGTAATTTTATTCAGATATTATAATGTTATTTACGGTTGCATACAGATAAGATTAATAATGCATAATATAGAAAATAGAACTATAACGATTATAGAGCGTTGAAATGTGTCACAAAAAGTATTTCATCGAAATGATAGTAAAATGTTAATACGACGAGTTATGGTAAAATATTGAGCAATAGTATAAAATGTAGTATATTTACATAGACTTGAAATTCATTATTCGTTTCATACTTTCTCTTCGCTACGATATTTTCCCATTATATTAAGCAGTGTATCAAATTTAGAAGTTACAAAACTTATGATTAACTTACTAGCTAAATTTTCACAATTCTTTCCTTAGGATACAATGCAACGACTATTTTCCGCGTTGCCGAGGATTTCTTTACCTCGATCAATCTGACCGCGATGCCGGATCTGTTCTGGGAGAGATCGATATTGGAAAAGCCAAAGGACCGCGAGCTAATTTGTCACGCTAGCGCCTGGGACTTCTATGACGGCAAGGACTTTAGAATTAAACAGTGCACCAGGATCAACATGGAAGATCTGTTAACCGTGCATCACGAAATGGGTCACGTGGAATATTATCTACAATACAAGAATCAGCCCGCTGTTTTTAAGGAAGGTGCAAATCCTGGATTTCATGAAGCTATCGGTGATGTTATTGCTCTTAGTGCATCCACTCCGAGCCACCTGAAAGCCATCAAGTAAGTTGTTAATTATGTATCATTCAAAAGATTTTACTGAAAGTTTACTGAAATCTACCAATTCTTCAAATTATTGTTCTCAATTCAACAAAGTTTCAACACTGATTACATACATTTATAAACATTTTGAGATTATAAATCACAAGTACCAAATTACTTTAGATTATTAGACGATGATTCAACTGACATGGAGGCCAACATTAATCATCTTTACTTGAAAGGTCTTGACAAAATTGCTTTCCTACCATTTGCATACATGGTGGATAAATGGCGTTGGAATGTATTCCAGGGACAAGTTACACCAGACAATTATAATTGTAACTGGTTAGTATCGTTTCTAAATTATGTTAAATAACATAACAATAATATTTATAACTAAAAAAAGAAAGGAACAATTGCAAACTATATTAACTAAAATAATTTAAGTATGTTTGAATAACATTAAATATAAATGTAATTAAAAATTTTGTTCTTTTCATCTCTATAAGTTTTAATCTTTACATTTTTAATTAATATTTAATAATAGGTGGGACCTTGCTGAAGCTTTCCAAGGCATTGAACCACCAGTAGATCGATCAGAAGATGATTTCGATCCTGGCGCAAAATATCATATAGTAGCAAATGTTGAATATATTAGATATTATGTGAGCTTCATAATACAATTCCAATTCCACAAAGCACTGTGTATAGAAGCAAAACAATACGATCCACAGAATCCAGATTCAAAGCCACTTCATCGATGTGATATTTATAACAATAAAGCAGCAGGAAACTTATTAAAGTAAATTTCCACTCTTTCATATCTAAAAACCATTTATCATAAATGATTATTAAATTTGATCAAAATTTATTTGCACAATATAGATCCATGTTAGAGCTAGGTTCTTCTAAACCCTGGCAAGATGCAATGGAAATAATTACAGGCCAAAGAAACATGAACTCTGCTGGGCTATTAGAGTACTTTAAACCATTAACTGATTGGCTCACAGAAGAAAATAAGAAAACTAATGAGTATATTGGATGGAAACCTCGATCAAGACGTATGTAGTTTGTGTATTATATATAATCAAACAATTACACAATATATAAATGTATATTTTATATCAATAGTTATATTAAATCACATACTAACTTATAAAATTTTATTTGTTAGAATGTGTACAAACAAGATCAGAACTCGTAACTGTTGAAACAACTGAAGCAAACGAGTAAAAACCACATTATTTTGTATAACACTACGTCAAGAAACGTACTTGTTCATTTAAACATGAAAGATGCATCAAGAAATGACTTATGACACCATGTTTTGCACAATAAACAAGAAAAATATATAAGTGGTACAAATTCAGTAATAAATAAGTACATTCTAAAATAAATTCTTACTTTTTTCCAAATAGAAATCACATTTCACTTTTACAATATTTGTGTTATTTTGTTCTTCCTCGTCCTCGTCCTTTACTAGGCTTATCACTACTACCTCTGCCTTTTGTTTCAGTTTTATTAGTCTTTTCAGTTTTATTTTTTTTCTTCGATTCAGTATTTTTACTCGTACTAGGTTTCTTTGCCTAAACATATATTAAAATAAATAATATTGTATTTGAAAATACGTAATTTCAATAATGTAAAATGTTAATTAACCTTAATCATTTTATCTGTATCAACGTTATCATCATTTTGATCTGAATCGCCATCTTCGTCCTCCTGTTCTAAGAAATCTTCATCTTGTGTATTTGAAGCAGCTTTTTTCTTTGATGAACCACTCACAATATATGGTACAGCAATGGAACTCTTATTATAAGCACGAGTAAAAGCAGCTTTCACCTTTATGATAAAATTTTATTAAGCTATATATTATATATCTACACTTGAATATGTCGCAATAATTAAAAGTTATCTAGGACTTACCTTACTGTCTACAACTTGCATTGGATCTCGATCACCAGGCCATAAAGAAATTTCTATCAAGGAATCTAAATCTTCCCTTTTAAAACAAAAGTATAATTTAATAATGAAAATTGATTAGTCTGAAACTATTATTTTTATATAACAAATATTAATGAAATATTAACCTGAGTAAATGATAATGATTCATAACTTCTACTGCTGCATCTATGTTTTCAGTATCACCCTCTGCTAAGGGTCTGATAACAGCNAAATTTCTATCAAGGAATCTAAATCTTCCCTTTTAAAACAAAAGTATAAAGTAATAACTAAAACTAAAAATTATGACAGTACCGATCAAATTTACCAGATCTTGAGTTACGTCCGAGCCAAGCTGGAAAATTAATCTGACCACCAATGTGACCAGACATTGTGGTTCCAGGTATGACAGAAGAATAACAAGCTTGTACAGGTAAAAGAGACCAAGCATTATTACTTCTTATAGATTTTTCAACTAGATCTCCTAATGCTAAACTCTCAGCAGTTTCTGCTACTTTTTCTAGCAATTTATCTCTATATAAAAAAATTAATAAGTAACATTAAACGTAAATAATATTAAAATAAGTATACATATACAATAACCCATATACTTAAATTGATTTTTAAAAATATTCTATAGACAAAATTTATAAGATAAATTTAATTTCTTTTACAATGTAATTGATCTTTCCTAATATTTTCAGTATTATATTTATGTAAAATACTTGATTTATTCTAATTGTGTAACTCACTTGAACTGCATAAATAAGGAAAGAATAAATACATTAATTTATTTGATACGTACTTTGATGCTTGAGGTATAACCAGCAAATAATTCTCTTGTACAAATAATGGTGCTATACTGTAATCATGAAAGAATAAATCGCTCTTATCGTGAATACTCATATGTTTATGTTCTTCTGAGGAAAAGACTTTTTTTATTACATCCCAAGGACCTAATTTTAAATCCTTGTTTATGTGTTTCTTTTCAGATTTTTCTTGAGAACCAGACTGTCCAACAAATAATGCTAAATGATTTATAACTTGTCGAATATCCTGATTAGTTGATTCAATTAGACGATCGAGACCTTCAGTTGAAATATTAATATTTTCTTTGAAACATATAGATTTCATTGCACCCTACATAAAAAAAAAGTTGTATTAAATACATAAAGTATGAAAAATTAATAAATAAATATATTTTCAAATTCTGTATGGTTTTACCCTAATCTGTTCTAATCTAGGTTTTGGAAATCGGAGATCAAATGTATAATTAGCGAGAGTCCTCATCTTCGAATTATTTCGATCATTGCAGATACAAACAATAGGTATATCAGTTGATTTGATTAAATTAATTAATTCCTGTAAACCACCACGATCTTCATTACCAGCCATTCCATCTACTTCATCCATCAACAAAACGTGTTTTAATGATGGTTTACTTTTAATATCTATAACATATTAAAATTTTTTAAATATCAATGTGTAACTTTAATAAGACTTTATAATATTTTTAAACTACATATTCAGAAAACAAATTTATGAATATACCTTGTACATAATTTTTTAATGTAGTATTAGATAAGAGTTTTGATACTTCTTCTTGTAGAAGTCTTTTACTCCTAGTATCTGATGCATTAAATTCTATGAGGTCAAAACCTAATTCATTACAAGTAACTTGAACAGTTGTAGTTTTTCCAATTCCAGGAGGACCAGATAACAAAGCAGCTTTGAAAAATGCTCCATCATCATTTTTTGCCCATGGACCTAAGAGAAACCAAATTAGTAAAAGTTTTAATTAAATAAAACATATGCTAAAAATATTTTACACGTGGAAAATAAGAAACTTACTAGGTTTCGTATTTTTCACTTTACCACTTTGATTTTTATGCCAGTTCAACAACCAGTTGTACAATTTCTTAGCATTACTTTTGTCTCCTTGTTGCCCTAAAATTTGTTTCATCGTTTTTGGTCTATACTTTTCAACCAACGCCTGTATTGGTATATTTCCATTTATCTAAAAAAGAAATTAAGCACTATAACATAAAATTAATATTGTTTATATTAAATTTAATTATTTCTTACATCCTGTGAAGTATTCGATTGTATTTCTATATTTTTTACATCATTTATTTGTTCCTTTTTCTCTATGACCGTTTCTTTATGTTCAATATGTTTCTTTTTAATTGGACTCTTCATTTTCACATCTATATTATCAAGTTCTCGTTTCTGAGGTGACGCTTTCAATAATTTTTCTGTTTCTTTATTACTATATTCTTTCTTCTGTGGTGAGGGCGTTTTTATTGGTTTTTTTATTTCTTCAGTTGCAGTAACTTTTATTTTCTTTGATGGTGTAGCTTCTGATTCTGATCTCTCTTTGGATTTTGTACGAGGTTGCTTTACATTATCAATTTGACCTGCAGGTCTTGTACGTATAAACTCTAGCAAATCATCTTCTGATATCTTTTTTATATTTAAATTATTAGCCTAAACATGTATTTTAAAACATTTAAAAAAACTTGTATTTGTATAATATAACAAATGTAAATACATAGTTAATATTACTTTTGACAGTTTTGCAGGACCAGGTTGATCACCCACTATAATATAATCAGTCTTCTTGGAAACTTGATGTAAAATTCGTCCACCATATTTCTTAATGAGTTCTTCAGCTTCCTCCTTTTCCAAAGAATCCAGAACACCAGTTAACACAAAACTTAATCCTGCTAAACAATAGTCAGCACCCTAAAATTTTAATATACTTTTTAAAATACATACTTATGAATAAAAGAAACCATTTTTCTTTTTAAATAATATTCTTCATTTGGAATATTTTCCACAAAATATCAATGACCGGTCGGCACAATATTTGAAAGGATTGATAAAGGAGTGGTTGAACTCAAAGTATACAATTTTATATATATAGGCATCTGTGAGACCTCCCAATAATTCACGTAATAAACTAATGGTGGTTATCTATTTTGAACTAATCTTATCACTTAGATAATACTTAATAATGATGATTAATTCAGTAAAGACCTCAGAAATTAATAAATATATGAAACTAAATTTGTATATTTTGGATTCATCATTTACTGTTTCCAAATTTTGTGCCAATCAATCATTTGTACTTTTCAGAAGTATAATTTGCATTTATTACATACAACAGGAACTTCTTTTGAACCAGGATTTCTAGCTCCTCCTCTTTGAAGATATTGTTGATACATTGCAGCTCTTTGTTTTTTCTTTTCTATTTTTTCCTCATATATATCAGAAGGTTCTATCTTTTTGGGAGAATTTTTTTTCTTTTCTTTGTGTTCCACTTCCATCTCAGAAATACCTGATGAAGTTTTAGAAGATTTTTTTGTATCTTTGGATTTACTACTGTGTTCAGGACCCTTATGCACCTCAGTGTCTTTATTTGGACTATTGCCAGGCTGTTTCTTATTTTTTGATTCATGCTTCTTACTACTTTTTTCTTGACTTACATTATCAACTATTTTTGTCTTTTTAACATTCTCTTCATTTTTAACAGGGGTTTTCTTCTTATTTTCAGAATTATTTTCATGTAAATTAGAATCTATAAACATTAAAAATGAATATAGTACTACAATAGTTCGACATAGCATTTTTATAACTTATTCATATTATTATTATATAACTTATTATATTATTATTCATACCTTTGCTAATTTTAGTCTCTGTCAAATATTTCTCTTCAATATCAGATGTATCTAACTGACATAAAGTAGCTTCAAAATCATTATCATTATGAGTTCTTGCTTCCTATAACATTTAACAAAAGTAATTATTAAGTTATAATATTATTAAGCTATTATATTACCTCTTTTTGTAATTTTTTAAATATCTTAGGTGCTTCTTGTCTAATTATTGGACTTTTACCAAACATATCCATAGGAGATACAATCTTTTTTGGCTTAACATCTTCGTCAGAGTCAGATCCAATAATTTTCTTTTTCAATACTTTTGTTCTCTAAAATAGGATATATTTTAATACGATTATTAAAACTAACACCACATGAGAGTATAATTTTTCATGATTCTTTAAAAATAAAGAATAAGTCGCAAACAATTTATTATATATATTATTTACAATATTATTTATACTACATATAATAAACAAATATATGAATACCTTGGGTTGTTTAAGTGGAGATTTTAATTTCTCATCTTCCTCATCAGACGATATAATTCGTCTTTTTGTAGCTTTCGTTGGGGCGATGTTAGAATTTGTTTTCACAGATTGAAAATAACTTCGTATATCCTGGAAAAAAATAAACAATAATTAAAATATAAAATCATAATTCGATGTTTGACAAGCGGTTTTAAAATATATACCGATAAAACACACATTCCTAACCTTGATCGTTAATGTTTAATCGAAAACTTCAAAACTTACCCTTGGCATGTTTCAAACGTGTTCGAATTTGGTGAAGATGCAATATTCAGACCTATTAAATAATATTTTATACAACTAAGATAAATAGATACGCGTAATAAAAGATATTTTATTTCGCTATACACAACGCAATCAACGCGCGGTTTCACGATACATGTTTTTATGTATTGATGTATTAATACATATTGTCGTATACATCTAGCTTTGACTTCTAATAATGAATCAGTGTAATGAAATTATGTATAATTTCTATTTTAGATAAGATATCATACGGACGAAAATTTTATTTAATAAAAGAAATATGAATAAATTAATGTCGAATTATCATAAAGAAATCTTGCACCAAATCATCATATTAGTCAGTAGTTTAACTGACATAATAGTGAGAAATATATACAAAACTGTCAAATTCGAGATGGCAGCACGAATAGAGAACAACACGTGTTTCAAGAATTCTCCGAATTCTTTTGAATGTTTAACTAATTTATGTAAAAAGATGGTGTATATCCTGCAATAGCTTACAATTTATTGATTTTACACTGTACAATATTTAGAAATAAGCGTATCTAAATAATATATTAAACGTCAGAGAATAAAATATAACCTTCACGATGGTAAAGGAACAATTCAGGGAAACCGACGTAGCTCGCAAAATGTACGTATATTATTTTAAATCGTTTTAAAAATAAATTTCATATCTTTTTTTTATGAGTTTTAATATTAAGTCTATTTACAAAAAGTATAAAACAAAATAGAAATTTCATAATGAAACTTGGATTACATTTTCTATTAATACATATATCTTTAGTACTTGTTTCATTTATTACAAAAGATAATAATAATATTGAATCTTAATGTATTTAATTAATATGTACTATTTTTATTTACCTTATTTTGTTTTCTTTAATTAATTAGCTCTCATGTATCATTTGGAGTGGATAGTCGCCACAACATGGAAAGGCAGGCGCATATGCATGTTGTGGCTAAAAATCTGTATAATCAGGATGTTGAACATACTCCAGTTCCATATGGGGTTCTTGATAGGAGAATGGTAATTATAATATAAGGACTTTTTTCATATGTTATATATTAATATTTATTTCTTAAATAATTTTGAATATCAATTTTTAGGGAACTTGTAATAATACTACTAATTGTGCATCATGCGGTAAAACATTAAATGAATGTATTGGACACTTTGGTTATATTGATTTAGAATTACCAGTTTTTCATGTTGGCTATTTTAGATCTATTATTGGTATTCTCCAAACTATTTGCAAAGTACTTTATCATTTATTGCATTTAATTCTGAATAAGATAATACATTAATCACAATAATAATTACAATATCTTAATTTATAGAATTGTTCTCATGTTATGTTATCTGAAATAGATAAAAAACGTTATTTAACTAGGGTATTAAATCCTAATATGGGATACTTAACACGTAAAGCATTGCGTAAACAAATTTTGGATAAAGCTAAGAAAACTACAGTTTGTCAAAATTGTGGAGATCTTAATGGAACTGTTAAAAAAGCTGGTCTACTTAAAATTGTTCATGAAAAATATAAGGCGAAAAAGAAAATAGATGCTATTGTTCAACAGAAATTGGCTGAATATAACAGTGTACTTGAAGATAATAAAGCATTAGAAGGAATACTTCAAAGTGGATTAGTTAATGTATTAAATCCTCTAGAGGTGAGAAATAATAGTTATTTACAATATAAGTAATAAAACAAATCCAATATTTAAAAAATAATAAAAAATAATTTTAGGTACAAAGCATTTTGGAAAAAATACCAGAAAATGACATTCCTCTCTTAATGATGAACTCGGAGTGTGCATTACCAAAAGATTTAATATTAACAAGAATTCCTGTACCACCAATCTGTATTAGACCTAGTGTGGTTTCTGATTTAAAAGCTGGAACAACAGAAGATCATTTAACAATGAAATTATCTGAAATAGTATTTATCAATGATGTTATTCAAAAACATAGACAAAGTGGAGCAAAAGTACAAATGTACAATGAGGATTGGGAATTTCTACAATTGCATTGTGCCCTCTATATAAATAGTGAAATGTCTGGTATACCTCTAAATATGCAAGTGAGTTCATAACAAGGAATTATATTTTTTGTAATTTTTTGTTTGATCTGATATACTACTAATAAATTACCAAAATATTTTAGCCAAAAAAAGCTGGAAGAGGATTAGTTCAAAGATTAAAAGGAAAGCAAGGTCGTTTTCGCGGTAATTTATCCGGTAAACGTGTAGATTTCTCTAGTCGTACCGTTATTTCACCAGATCCTAATCTTAGAATTGAACAAGTAAGTTCTTATCAGAATATATTATATTTTGACTTTTTAATTATACATTTTACATTTTTTATTAGGTTGGTGTTCCCATTCATGTTGCTAAGATTTTAACATATCCTGAAAAAGTTAATCCATCAAATATCGAACTAATGCGAAAACTTGTAAGGAATGGTCCACATGTGCATCCAGGGGCAAATTTCATACAACAAGGAAAAACACAATTTAAAAAATATTTAAGATATGGTAATCGACAAAAAATTGCTCAGGATTTACAGGTAATTTTATTTGTAAAATCTATTTATATATTTTATATGTACAGAAAAATAAGTATATATAAATATATATATCTTTTTTATTCAATAGTATGGTGATATTGTTGAAAGGCATTTGAGAGATGATGATGTAGTATTATTCAATAGGCAACCATCTTTACATAAATTAAGTATCATGGCACATAAAGCAAAAGTATTAGATCACAGAACGTTCAGATTTAATGAATGTGTTTGTACTCCTTATAATGCTGATTTTGATGGTGATGAAATGAATTTACATTTACCTCAAACTGAAGAAGCAAGGGCAGAAGCTTTAGTCTTAATGGGGGTACATACAAATTATTTGATGTTAATTTTATCATATTATATTAATTTTTTATTTATAATGTAGTTTTACATTTTTATTTACTTCTTTTTAGAATAAATCAAATTTAGTTACACCTCGCAATGGAGAATTATTAATAGCTGCAACACAGGATTTTATTACTGGTGGATATCTTCTGACTCAGAAGGATATGTTCTTAAATAAAGCTCAAGCAAGTCAGTTAGCTGGTTGCCTTCTAGCAGGACCTGACATAGCTATGTCTATAAATCTTCCTCAACCAGCTATATTAAAACCATCTGTGTTGTGGACGGGAAAACAAATTTTTAGTTTAATTTTAAAACCTAATAATACTTGTAATATTAAAGCCAATCTGAAAACCAAAGGAAGAGCTTATACAACTAATGAAGAATTATGTATTAATGATTCCTGTGTGTATAATTTGTTTGTTTATGGCTTTTATATGACAGGAAAATAATTAAAATAATAACTTACAGATGTAATTATACGGAACTCAGAATTATTAGCAGGATCTATGGACAAATCAACTTTAGGTTCAGGTGCAAAACAAAATATATTTTATATTCTATTGCGCGATTGGGGTGAAGATATTGCAACAACGGCTATGTGGCGTCTGGCAAGAATGGCAAGTTTCTTTCTAATGAATAGGGGTTTTTCTATTGGTATTGGCGACGTCACACCTGGTCAAGGACTTCTTAAAGCTAAAGACGAACTTTTAAATGCAGGGTAAATATGAATATAAATGAATAGAAACATCTGCAAGTAACAAAGATTTATTATAATTTACTCTGATTTAGGTATTCTAAATGTACAGAGTACATTCACCAAATGGAAGAAGGACGTCTTGTGTGTCAACCTGGTTGCTCAGAAGAAGAAACATTAGAAGCAATGATATTAAAAGAACTTTCAGTAATTCGTGACCATGCTGGTAAAGCGTGTTTGAAAGAATTACATCCAAGTAATAGTCCATTAATTATGGCATTATCTGGCAGTAAAGGAAGCTTTATTAATATTTCTCAAATGATTGGTATGTTTAATATTATACATATACATACAATATATTTGATTTAAATATATATACGTTATTAATTTTCTATTAAAAATACGATCAAAATTTTACGATTCAAAATTAAAAATAGATCAAAAAACATTTTTTATTTAATATTATTTATTATTTGATATTTTTATTCTAATTATAGCATGTGTGGGGCAACAAGCTATCAGCGGTCACAGAGTTCCAAATGGATTTGAAGACAGAACTTTGCCACATTTTGAACGACATTCAAAGGTTCCTGCAGCAAAGGGTTTTGTCGAAAACTCATTTTATTCGGGTTTAACGCCAACAGAATTTTTTTTTCACACTATGGGTGGAAGAGAAGGTCTTGTAGATACAGCAGTTAAAACTGCAGAAACTGGTTATATGCAACGACGATTAGTGAAGAGTTTAGAAGATCTGTGCCTTCATTACGATATGACGGTTCGTAATTCAGTGGGAGATATTGTACAAATATTGTATGGTGGTGATGCTCTAGATCCTACATATATGGAAGGTAAGATATTGTTACTTAACATTAACAGCAAAGTAATCAAATTATTATTTTTTATAGGAAAAGACTGCCCAGTGGATTACAAAAGAGTATTAGATCATGTAAGAGCCAAATCGCCATGTAAAAATGAAGAACCACTAGATGGTCCTAGTGTAATTAAAGCTACAAATGAATTACTAAATTCTGAAGAATATGAATGTCTCAGTGAAGAATTTAAACAAGAATTATGGTACGTATAGTATTTATATACATGAAACAGTTACAATTAAATACTACCAAATTATTAATTATTACAAATTTCTTATTTTTGTAGCACATTCCTTAAAACCGTAGCACGTAAAATAGCGCGCCTTCGACATAGTGCTCCATTAAGTGTACCTGTAATTTTACAACTGGAACGACTCACAGTTTCTCAATTGGTTGAATTTATTCATACCTGTAAAGAAAAATATATGAGGGCAAAGATAGAGCCAGGTACTGCTGTAGGTGCACTTGCCGCTCAGAGTATTGGAGAACCAGGTACACAAATGACATTGAAAACATTTCACTTTGCTGGTGTAGCGTCTATGAATATCACTCAAGGTGTACCGCGTATCAAAGAAATTATTAATGCAAATCCTAAAATTAGTACTCCTATCATCACAGCAGCTTTAGTAAGTAATTATGATTTAATGCATTGAAAATTCTACATACATGAAAGAAAGAACGTATTTTTCTTGCTCCATTTTGATATTAGGAAAATGACATGGATCCGGAATATGCCAGAAGAGTAAAAGGCAGAATTGAGAAAACTACTTTAGGACAAGTAACAGAATATATTGAAGAAGTTTATCTACCAGATGATTGTTTCTTATTAATCAAGTTAGATATTGATAGAATAAAGTTATTAAAATTAGAAGTAGACGTGAACTCTATACGTTATTCGTAGGTGTATGAACTTATACTTCTATAATATAAAAAAATATTTGTTACTACAAATTTTCATAAAATATACGTTTCATTTAATCATAATATAATTTTTGTAGAATTTGTACATCAAAATTAAGACTGAATCCAAAATTAGTAAATGTTAGAGGACATTCTATTATCACTGTAAGTCCCAGCAAAAATAAATATAGTATAAATTATGCTCTCACTCAACTTAAAGAGACAATTCCAAATATTGTTGTAAAGGTAAATAGCATATACATAATATAAATATTCTTTCAATTCTAAGAGATTATGTGCAAACTCTTACATTTATACAATTTGCAGGGGTTACCATCAGTTTCTAGAGCTGTAATTCATAATGATGATTCAAGTGGTAAAACTAAATATAAATTGTTTGTAGAAGGAGACAATATGAGAGATGTTATGGCAACTCTTGGCGTTTTAGGCAAAAAAACAACTTCAAACAATACTATTGAGGTACATCTATAATCAAACCAAAAATACTATTAAATATATATGTATATTAATATATTTTTTTCTTTTTTAAGGTTTTTAAAACTTTAGGAATTGAAGCTGCAAGAGCAACTATAATGACAGAAATAAAATTAGTGATGGAAAATCATGGAATGAGTATTGATCGAAGACATCCAATGCTTGTGGCAGATTTAATGACTAGTAGGGGAGAAGTATTGGGTATTACAAGACAAGGGTTAGCTAAGATGAAAGAATCTGTTTTAAACTTGGCTTCGGTAAATTTTGGTGTTTTTTTGTTATGTCATGCCTAAATTAAATTGTCATATGAAAGTACATTATGCTTAAGTAAAAAACTAATAAATAATTATTTACAGTTTGAAAAAACAGCTGATCATCTATTTGATGCAGCTTATTATGGACAAAAAGATGTTATTTGTGGTGTATCTGAATCAATTATAATGGGTATTCCAGTTCCTGTAGGAACAGGAATCTTCAAATTACTTCACAAATATCCTTTTCAAACTTTTCAAACTTATGTCTTCAAATTTAAAGACATTAATCAATCTTTAGTTTTAAATATCAATTGCAGTTTTAATATATTATTTTCCTTATGAATAAAATACAGCTGATAAAGATGAGCCAAAAAAGAGAGATTTGATATTTGATGACCCACGATTTAACAAAGTTACAAAAACTACTGCAAAATTGTAAATTAACTGTTATATATTTTATAGCAAACTATTTAATGTACATAAATGAAAAGATATATATCAATGGAACTTTAACATTTTTATATTTCGTAGTTTACTTCAATCAAAACTTATTTATGTTTTAAGATAAAAATATACTTTTGAACTGATATATGTGTTATTATACTTCATTAAATAAGCTGTTTATAGTTGCTAAGAAACAACGTGTTTGATCCATATTTGTTGTGCATCAAATTACGGTAATGCGATATATGTATTTAGAACGGATCAGCAATACTGCATATTTACTCGCCTTCACAATAGCATTTTGGTAACTTTCCAATGAATAAAAGTGTATAACATACTAACAATACTTCTCAAATTTTCATACGATTAAATATTAATACGGACAAAAAATATCGAAATGGTAAACGAAACTAAATTTTGGAATGAAATTCGAAAAGACATACAATGTAAAAAAGGAAAACCCAGAGTTGTTCCTGCTTTTACCATTCAAGCTTTACAGGTAATGCTTTAGTATTACAAAAATTATATTAAAAGTTATGTAGACTGACATTTGTTTATAATATATGTATATAGGAAAATACTGTAGTTGAAAAACCTCCTCGATATGAATTATACAAACCTCAACCACCTAAACCATCAACATTTCGGAAATTTTATGAATGGGGTGTATTTCCAGTTGCATTAGAAAAGGATAAGTATGGCACAAAACTTAGTTGGAAAGTTAAAATTGAGGATTTAGATTTTCACCATTATTTGCCTCTATTTTTTGATGGCTTAACAGAAACTGAACAACCAATTAAGTTTATAGTAGAACAAGGAATATCTGATATGTTAGAACATGGTGGACCTAAAATTTTACCCGTTGTACCACAATTAATAATTCCTATTAAAAGTAACTTTCTATTTTTAATTTTGGAGAAGCTCTAGTACCATATTTTAGACAAATTTTACCAGTTCTTAATTTATTAAAAGATAAAAATGGTAAGATTTTAATTTACTTTCATAATTTTGTATACAAATTTATTAAACTTTATTTTCCAGTAAACCTTGGAGAAGGTATTGACTACTCACAGCAGAAAGGTGAAAATGTTGCAGATATAATTCAAGAAACTCTTGAGTTACTTGAAATATATGGGGGTGAAGATGCTTTTATAAATATTAAATATATGGTTCCTACATATGAATCTTGTATGATGAATTAAGTACTGTGTATTTATTGTTTATTAATTACCCAATAATAATCTTAAATTGTAAAATTCTAGAAGCATAAAAAACGTATTATTTTAAAAATAGCTCTTATATATAAATATTATACAAAATATTACAAAACATGAAAGAAATTAGTAAACTGAATTATTACATATAGTGT
>NIJG01000795.1:25712-44329 GCA_002201625.1 Euglossa dilemma | reverse complement strand
CGGGGAAATACGTGGCAAGTATTGAAATAAAAGATAAATGGGCGGGTCTTCAACCTTGGTGGAAGTGCCCCCTTTCTAAAAGAAACTATGTTTCTTGTATTAATACTTATTTCGTAAAATAAGTGTAACACCGATGCTGAACGAGTTTAAATGTTTCACGTAGGTTTTCAGGATAGGTATACGAATGCGGAAATGTTCCGTTTGAGGTATAATATAGAACTGTTTTATTCGTTTGTGCTCGGTTATTATACTATAATTTTCTGGTTGGGTAAGCGGTTTTTAGTCACGTGCCGTCTGGCCTTGGTTCATTTTGTTACGGTTGCTGTCTTGGCGATGCGTCTAGTGATGTGTCGGCTGGGGTTTGGCTGCCGTCACACGTCTACGGAACGCAACTACGAGACGACTCCAGTCGTGTCGTGCCGGCACCCAAGGTACATATGGAGATAAACATATAAAATAACGAGGAATATATCAAGATATTGCCACAAACATATGCTCAACTAATTCCAAAGGCACTTTTCATGTATTATACAATTTCTAAAATTGAAAATTTGAAATTTTGAGAAAAATCTAAAATATCGTAACAGTAAATTACAGTATGTACACATCAACAGAAAACAGAGAAGGAATGCAAACGGTATAATATCAAGGTCAAAGAAATTAACAAAGACCTAACGGCACAGTCGTTCCGTTCTAACGAACACAACTACAAAACCAATCCAGCCACGTCGCACCGCACGCGTAGGTCCGCATATAGACAGTCATATAATGTATCAACCACCTTGACAGAAAATGGTCATATATGTACACACAACTATTTCCAAAGACACATATACTATGAATTACAAATCCCTAAACTAAATTTTGTAATTATGCCAAATCGAATATACCGTAACAGTGAATTACAGCATATGAAATTTAATACATGACTACGAAAGAATTAATACTGTACAATGTTAAGGTTAAAAATATATACGTAGGCCATACAGCAGTGACGCACCGATCTAATGAACGCTACTACAAGATCACAGGAGCCGTGCTGCACTGGAAAAGCAGATACGTATAGATACAATCCTATAAAATAACAACCAATTTACCAAAATATTGTCATAAACAATCATACTACTAATTCGATGGCACTTGTCCTAAGAAATGCAGTTATTCAAACAAAATGTTGGAAGTTTGGAAAAAAATGGGAAATATCATTACTGTAAACTACAGTATGTATAAGAAAATGGAAAACTGGGGCAAATGACAACGGTACATAATCAAGTTTATGGAAATAAACGATGGTCTTCCCGTATTCGGCAACGATCTGCCTTTCGCAACTGCAAGACCACTCCAGTCGTGCCGCACAGAAAGCGTAGGTACGTATACAGACAATCGTATAAGACAATAGTAAGTGTAACAAAGTAATGACACAAACGTACACTCAACTAATTCGAAAGTCACTTTTACTAAGAAATACGTTTTTTGAAATTGAAAACTGGAAATTATGAGAAAAATCGAAAATATCGTAACTGTTAATTACAGTATGTAGAAATAAATATATATCCGAGATGGAATGCTTGCAGTACAATATTGACGTTAATCAAATTAACGGAGCCCATACTGCAGTGTGGCTCCAATCTACCGTTCGCATCTACAAGACCGCAACAGTCGAGTCACTCCGGATGCGCATGTGTGAATACAGACAATCTGTTAAAGTGAGAATAATTTTAACAACATAATGTCATCAACATAAGCTCATCTGATTCAAACGGAACTTAAATATAACAATACATTTTTGGGAATTAAAAACTGGAAATTTTGAGAAAAATCGGAAATGGGATAAGAGGAAGTTGCAGTATGTATAAATAAACGGGAGACTGGAAAAAATGCGTACTGGTCAGAGTCAGGGCTAAAGATAATATCGAAGATCATCCAGTAATGTCGCTCCGATCGTCCGCACGCAACTACAAGCCCACTCCAGTCGCTTCGCGCCGGAAGCGTAGGTACGTATACAGACAATCGTTAATGATAGCAATATGTTTAACAAAATGAAGTCATCAATGTACAGTCATCTAATTCCAACGGCACTTTTACTGAGAAATACAATTTTGGAAAATAAAAATTTGAAATTTTGAAAAAAATTGAAAATATCACAACAACAAATTACACTATGCATAAATTAATGGAATGCAGGGGAAAATGCATACTGTACAATCTCAAGACTAAAGAAATTTTCCTAGACCATCCTGCAGTGTCGCTCAGATTTGCACTACGCAACTAGGAGACCACTACAGCCGTGTCGTGCAGGAACCGTAGGTACGTATACAGACAACCGTATAAAATAACAATATTTTTAACAAGATAATGTCATAAACGTACACTCAACTAATTTCAAACGCACTTTTACAAAGAAATACAGTTTTTCTTACATAAAAATTGAAAATTTCGAACAAGAACGAAAATATTACAACAGTAAATTGCAGTATCTATAAATAAATAGATAACTATGACAGAATGCATATGGTACAAAATCAAAGATAAGGAATTGACTGAAACCATACAGTAATGCCGCTTCGAGCTGCAGTGAACAACTACAAGACCTCGATATAACTTCATCTAACCTGTGATTGCATGTGTATAAGCAGGTATTCCGGGCGTAAATCCGCTGAACAGTATTGGTAATAGACACATTAATTCGCGGGTTGAATATTAATGTAGTGCGTCAAACTGCTTGGAGGCGTTGCCAATTTGTATAAAGTCGAACGTTTTACTGGAAACCTTACACTCCGAAAGCCTATCCAGCTGTATCGATGGTATAACTCTGTGTTCAGAGGAACAAATTAGTAGACATTCTAGTGACGTGCACCTTAGTTTCACGTATGGGTACGAAGATAGAGGGTCAAACCGTTCTAGAGCTTTACCACGTTCTCTGATAGTGGGACGGCTAAGGCAATAGCTTCTGCTCTCCTGTGATTTCGAGAGCTGAAACAGGTATTCGGGCAGTCAATCCTCTGAACAATATTAGCAATGGACACCTTAAATCACGAGTTGATATTAACGTAGTTCGCCAAGCCGTTTGAGACCGTTACCAACTGGTATAAGGACGAAAATTTTACCGAGGGCATTACTATCCGAGAAGCATAGCCTGCAGCACGGAGTGTCTTACATAGTGGTAGTGGAATGAAGTCATTAGACACTTGAGCAGACGGACACCATATTTGCGTGTATGAACAGCAAAGTCGAGACACAAGCTGTTCGAGATCGTTACCACCTGCACTGAGGGACGCACAGTTACGTCCACAGCATGACCTATCCTGTGGATCCGAAAGTACAACCAGGTATTCCGGGAGCGCATCCGCTGGACAATATTGGCAATAGACAGCTTATTTCACGGTATGAATATGAAGGTAGAGTGTCCAACGTTTATAGAGCTTTATCTTTTAATTTAGAGTCAAACTTTTTACCAAGGGCCATACCTTCCGAGAAGCCCAAACCGCTGTAGCAAGTGTCTTGCTCTGTGTTCAAGGTAGCAAATTAGTAACATTTACTCCCGGAATACATGGTTTGCCACTTCGAATATTGGAATACGACAAGCTGTGAACTTAGCCGTGAAATTATGGGGCCTGTCACTAAAATTCATACTAACTTGTTTCTCTGATCACGATGCCACACCCTCTGTAGAGCTGATCAGCTTCTCGGAAGGTAAGGCCTTTGGTAAAATGTTTGACTCTATACGAATAGGTAAAGCCCTACAACGGTTTGTCTCTCAGCTTTGTTATTTATACCGTGAATTAAGGTGTCTATTGCCCATACTGTAAATCCCTTTTACTTCCGGAATGCCTGGTCTGTCTCTAGGAATCATAGGATAGGTGAAGCTATTGACCCAGCCGTTCGACCCACAAAGAGGGTGGTGAGGTTTTCGAACGGATTGTCACTCCATCTTCTGTTTCATACATGGAATTCAGAAACCTGTCACTAAAATGTATTCTAGTTTGCTCCTCGGAACGTGATGATGTACTCTCGATACAGTGGGTTAGGTTCTTGGAAGATAAGGTGTTCGGTTAAAATGCTGATTTTGTACCAGTCTGAAACGATCTCAAATAGATATACTATCTGCAATAATATTCTAACCGTGAATAAAGGCATCTAATGCTGTTCAGCGGATTTACACCCGGACTACCCTGCTTGAGTCTCGGAATCACATGATAGGTGAAGCTGTCTATATTGCCGTTCTACTCCCAGAGAACGTGTTATCGTTATTAAACGGCTTGACCGTCGGTCTTGTAATTCATATATGAAATTAAGGTGCTTGTCACTAAAATGTATGTTATCTCGTTCCTTTGATCACACTGCTATACTCTCTCTACAGCATGATAGGTTTTCGGAGCGTAAGGTCTTCGGTAAAGCGTTTGACTATATAACAATTGGTAACGTCCTCCAACGTTTTGACATTTGATCTTCTAATTCATGCATGGAATGGATGTGCCTCGCAAATGTGTATACTAGTTCGTACCTATGATCACGGCTTTATATTCTCGATACAGAGGGTCAGTTTTTCCGAGGTGAAGACATTGTGTAAGAAGTTTTAACCTACACGAATAGGTTATGTTCTACAGCGGCATGACGGCCTGCTTTAATATTCAAACCGTGAATAGAGGTGTCTATTGCCAATACTGATCAGCTGGTTTACCCCCGGAATACCAGGTTCGACTCTAGGAACCGCAGGATAGGTGAAGCTATTGTCATAGGCGTTCGATCCTCAAAGAAAGTGGCAACGTTCTGGAACGGTTTGACCCACGACCTTTAAGTTCGTACATGAAGTTTAATTGCTCGTAGCTAAGATGCCTGAGTATAACACGAAGTTATACTCTCGATACAGCGGGTTAATTTCACGAAGGTACGGCCTTGTGTGAAATGTTTGACTCTGTACCAATAGGTAACGTGCTACAACGGTTTCAATGTGTACTATAATATTTACACCATGAAATAGCGAGTATAATGCCCATACTGAACAGCAGATTTTCAGCCGGCATAACTTGTTTGACTTTCGGAATCACAGAATAGGTGTCGTCATTGACATTGCCGATCGTTCCATAAAGAAGGTGGGGTCGTTTAATAACGGTTTGGCTCTCGATTAATCTATTCGCACATGAAAATAAGGTGTCCGTCTGCGAAAATGTCTACTAATTTGTTTCCGTGAGTACTAAGCATGTCAGTCGCTACAGCGAATTAGGTTGTAGGAAGGTAATGTATACGGTAAAAAGCATGAGTCCTTACCAACTGGTACTGTTCTCCGGCAGATTGATATTTGCACTATGATATTCATACCCTGGATGAAGGTGTCTATTGTCAATACTGTTCAGCGGACTTATTCATGTAATTCACTCTCGTAAAGGATAGGATAGGATGGCATCACATGATATGTGAAGCTATTGACTGTAAGATTCGCCTCTCAAGGAAGATGGTATCGTTCTCAAACACTTTGACGATCTACTTTAATATTCAAACCGTGAAGTAAGGTGTTTGTTACCAATACTGTTCAGCGGATTCCCTCTCCTAATACCTGCTTTCGCTCTTGGAATCACAAGATTAGTGTACTTATTGCCTCAGACGATCGTCTCTCACAAAAGGTGGTAATTTTCTCGAACGGATTGATCCTCGATTATCAAATTCATACATGAACCTACGGTGACGACACAAAGTTGTATACTAATGTGTGTCCCGAAACATGTAGCTATACCCTCGATACGGCGAGTTTGCTTCTCCGAAGGTAAGGCCATCGGTAAAGGGATTGACCTTATACCAATTAGGATCGCTCTAAAACTCGTTGACGCTCTACTTTAGTTTTCAAACCGTGAATTATGGTGTTCAATGAGAATACTCTCCAGCGGTAGTACTCCCGAAATACCTGGATTAACTCTCGCAAGCACAGGACAGCTGAAGTAATAGACTAGGCCTTTTGACTCCCACACATGGTGGTAACGATATCGACGGGTCTGACCACTGATCTTCCAATTCATACACGAGGATAAGGTGCCCGTCACAGATATGAATACTATTTTCTTGTACTGAATACGATATTATTTTTTCGATACGGCAGGTTATCCCCTCGGAAGGTAAGGTCTTCTGTAAAAAGGTTGGCTCTCTACGAATAGGTAACATTCTACAGCTGTTTGACACTCTACTTCAATTTTGAGAACGTGAATAAAGGTATCTATTCCCTACACTGTTCAGCGGCTTTACTCCTGGAATGACTGGGTTGACACTAGGAATCATGGGGCAAGTGAAGCTAGTGACTTAAGTGACTTAGCTGTGCGATTCTCAAAGACGGTGGTAACGATCTGGAAACGTTTGCACCTCGATCCACTAATCCATACATGAAATTAAGAAGACCGCCACTAAAATAGATACTAATTTTTCGCTGAACACGAAATTATACTCTTGATGCAGCGGGGTGGGTTCACGGAAGGTAAAGTATTGCGTAAAGAGGATGACTTTATACCAGTTGGCAATGATGTCCGACGGTTTGTATCTCAACCCGAATACTGATGCCGTGAATTAAGGTGTCTATTGCCAATTCTGTTCTGTGTACTGAATCACGGAATACCTTGCATGACTTTCGGAATCACAGAATAGGTATATCTATTGACTTTGCCGTTCGATACGAAATGAAGGTGGCAGCTCTCCGAAAAAATATTCCGCTATTTCGCGAGTATAACATCGTGTCAGTGGGGCGAATTATCATACGTTTTCGGTACGAGAGCATCAATTTTATGAATGAATTAGAAAATTGTGTGTCAAGCAATTCGAGAACTTTACCGCCCTCTTTGATTTTCTAACGGCTAAGACAATAGCTTCATCTATCCTGTGACTCGGACAGGCATGCCAGGTATTCCGGGAGCAAATCCGCTGCACAGCACGGGAAATAGACACCTTATATCACGGTTTGAATATTAATGTCGGCCGTCTATCCGTTGTAGAACTTTACCAATTTGTATGAAATCAATTCTTTCACAGAAGACATCACGTTCCCATAACCTAACCCGCTGTTTCGAAAGAATTACTTCGTGTCCAATGTAGCAATGGAGGATACATTTAGGTGGCGGCACCCTTAGTATCATGTATGAATTAGAAGATCGAGAGTCAATGCGATCGAGAACGTTACCACCTTCCTTGGTAATTGAACGACTAAGTCAATAACTGCACTTATCCTTTAATCCCGAGAGTCAAACCATGTAATCCGTGAGCAAATACACTGAGCATTATTAGCAAGAGACACCTTAATCCGCGGTATGTATATTTATGTAGAGAGACATACATCGGAGAATATTACCAATTGGTATAAAGTCCTTCATTTTCCGAATACCTTACCTTCTGTAAACCTATGCTGCAGTATCGAGTGTATACCTTTGTGTTCAGAGAAACATATTAGTACACATTTTAATGACGGGCACTTTATTTACATATATGAATAATAAGATCATGAGTAAATACGTTCGAGAACGTTGCCACCCACTTCGAGAGAAGATCGGATAGATCAATAGCTTCACATATCCTGTTATTCTGAGTGTCAGATCAGGTAATCTGGAAGTAAATCCCCTGCAGAGTATTGGCAGTAATCGCCTTACTTCTATGTTTGAATGTGAATGTAGCAGTCAAACCGTTGATGAACGTTACCAATTGCTATGAAATCAAACGCCATACCGCAGACCTCACCTTCTGCAAACGGTCGCCGGCTTCATCGGGCGTATAAGTTCGTGTTCACAGAAGGAAAATAGTATTCATTTCAGTGACGGGCACCTTAACTGCATGTATGAATTTGAAGACCGATGGTCGAACCGTTGGCGAACGGTAGCACACTCTTTGAGTGTCGAACGAATAAGACAGTAGCTTAACCTATCCTGTGACTCCGAGCGTGAAGCCTGGTAATCCAGGAGTAAGTGCGCTGAAGAGTAGTGGCAACAGACATCCTAACTCATGGTATGAATGTTACAGCAGAATGTCAATCCGTCCGAGAACATTACCAATTGTTATAGAGTTATACTTTTTACCGAATTACCTTGATAGAACCTAAACTCATGTAACGGGTGTCATGCTTAGTGCTCACGGAGACAAATTACTAGACATTTTAGTATAGGGGCACCGTATTTATGTGATGTGAATAGATTAATCGAGTATCAAACCGTTCGAGAAGGATCCCACCTTCTTTGAGGGTCGAGTGGTTAAGTCAATAGCTTCTCCTAATCTGGAGTTCCGATAGTCAAACCAGGTATTCCGGGAGTCATTTCGCTGTACGCTATTGGCAACGGGCACCATAATTCACGACATGAATACTAAAGTACAGAACTTAATCCCTGTCGAACGTTACCTATTGGTATAACGTCAAACGTTCTACCAAAGACTTTACCCTCCGAGAACATAACCCGCTGCATCGAGAACATGACGTAGTGCTCGGAGCAGGAAATTAGTATGCCTTTTAGTAACGAGCAGCTTCGTTTCAAGTATGAATTGGATGATCGTGTGTCAGATCGTCTCAGAATGTTACCACCTTCTTGGAGAATCGCACACCTAAGTCAATAGCTTCATCGACACTGTGAATCCGAGGGCCAAGGCAGACGTTCCGGGTGTAAGACCGCTTAATGCTATTGGCAATAGACACATCATTCCGCGGTATGTATGGTAAAGTATCGAGTCAATCCCTTGGAGATCACTACCAATTAGTATATATTTGTATATAAGTCCTTTTTCCGAATACTTTTCCTTCTGTGATCATAACCCGCTGCAGCGGGTGTATATCTTCGTATTCAGAGAAGCAAATTATTATACATTTTAATGACGGGCACCTTATTTATATATATGAATAAAGAAATCATGAGTAAAGCATTTCGAGAACGCTACCACCTTCTATATATGTCTAACGGCTTAGTTAACAGCTCTACCTATCCTGTGACTCCAAGAGTCAAACCAGGTTGTCCGCGTCTGAACCCGCTGCACAGTATTGGCAATATACACCTTAATTCCCTGTTTGTGTATTATTGTAAAGTATCGAACGGCTAGAAAACGGTACCAATTCGTATAGAGTCAAATTTTTATCGAAGGCCTTAGCCTCCGAGGAGCTAACCGGCGGTAAAGAGGGTGTATCTTCGTGTTCAGAGAAGCAAGTTAGTATAAATTGTTTAGACAGGCACCATAATTTCATGTAGTATTTAGAAGATAGAGGGTCAGTCAGTTACAGAATGATACCACCTTCTTTGGTAGTCGATCGAATAGGTCCATAGCTTCACCTATTCCGTGGTTCCAGGAGGCAAATCTGGTACCCGGGGGTTAATTCGCTGAAGAATATTGGCAATAGACACCTGAATTCATAGTTTGATTATTAATGCAGACCATCAAACCGTGTAGAACGCGTCCAATTGCTATAAAGTCAAACATTTAACCGAAGGCCATACCTACCGCGATCGTAACCCGCTTCACTGAGAGTATAACGTCGTGTTCAGAGGAACGAATTAGTATACATTTCAGTGACGGGCACCTGAATTTCAGATACCAATCCGGAGATCGAGTGTCAAACCGTTCGAGAACGTAACAAGCTTCTTTGGAAATCGAACGGCTGAGGCAATAGCTTCACATATCGTATGACTTCGCCATTCAAACCAGGTATACCGGGAGTAAATTCCCTGCGCAGTATTGCCAATAGATACCTTAATTCAAGGTTTCACTATTAAAATAGAGCGTCAAACCGGTTGAGAACGTTACTAATTGCTATAAAGTCAAACGTTTCACCGGATGGCTTACCGTCCGGGAAACTCACCCGCTTCTTTGAGAGTATAACTTCGTGCTCGGAGGATCTTATTAGTAAACATTTTAGAGACGGAGACCATAATTTCGTTATGAATAAGAAAATCTAGGGATAAACCGTTCGCGAAAGTTACCAACTTCTTTGCGATTTGAACGCCTAAGCCAAAAGCTTGACACAACATGTCATTCGGAGAGTCAAACCATGTATTGCGGGAGTAAGTCCGCAGAAGTGTATTGGCAATAGACACATTAATTAGAGGTTTGAATATTAAAACAGATCATCAAATAGTTATTTGGTGATACCAATTGCAATAGAGTCAAACACTTTACGAATAGGCTTACCTTAGGAGAAACTATCCTTCCATTACTAGAGTATAACATCGTGATCAGTAAACGAAATTAGCATTCACTACAGTGACGGACAGCTTAACTTCATGTACGAATTAGAAGATCGAGAGTCAAGCCGTTCGGGAACGTTGCCACCTTCTGCGAGAGACGAACGGCGGAGTCAACTACTTCACCTATCCTGTTACTACGTGAGTCAAACCAGTTATTCCGAGAGTTCATCCGCTGTACAATATTGGCAATGGCCACCTTAGTTCACGGTTAGAATATTAAAGCGCAAAGTCAAACATTTGTTCGCCGATACATATTGCAATTATGTCAAAATTTTTACAGAAATCCTTATTCTCCGAGAACATAACCCGATGTATTTAGAGTATTACTTCACATTCAGAGGTACAAATTAGCATGCATAGCTGTGAATGGCACCGAAATTTCATGTATGATCTAGAAGATCGAGGACAAAACCGTTCGAGAACGTTATCTCCTTCTTCGTGAAATCTCACATAGAAAACAGCAGCTTGACCTATCCTGTGGTTCGGAAAGATAAAGTAGAGCCTCAATCCGTTTGAGAACGTTACCAAATGCTGTAAAGTCAAACGTTCCACAGTAGGACGTACCTTCCACGAACCTCACCCGCTTCATCGAGAGTATAACTTCGTGTTCAGTGGATCATATTAGCAAACATTTTAGTGACTGGGATCGTATCTTCATGTATAAATTAGAGGATCGATGGTCAACACCTTCGAGAACGTTGTCACCTTCTTTGAGTGTCGAGCGGCTTAGCCAGTAGCTACAACTGTCGTGCGGTACCGCGGGTCAGACCAGGAATACCGAGAGTACATGCGCTGCGCAGTATTGTCAATAGACACCTTAATTCACGGTTTGTATATTAATGTAGTGCGTCAATCTGTTTGCGAAAGCTAGCAAATGGTATAAAGTCAAACGCTTTACCGAAGGCCATACCCACCGAAAAACTAACCCGCTCTTCTCTCGAGAGTATTACCTCGCGTTCAGAGAAATAAATTTGTTTTCATTTCAATGATGACACTTTCATTTCATACATGAATTACAAGATCGAGTTTAAACCCTTTCGAGAACGTTACCTCCTTCTGTGAGATACGAACGGCTAAGTCAGTAGTTTCACGTATCCCACCGTAGACACAGCAATGTGCGGTTCGAATATTACTATACGGATTCCACTCGTTGTAGAACAACGGATATTGGTATAGGGTCAAACATTTCACCGATGACCGACCCTCCGAGATCCTCACCCGTTTCATCGAAAGTATAACTTCGCGTTCAGAGAAACAAATTAGTATACATCCTCGTGTCGCGCACCTTAATTTCTTGTGTGATTTCGAAGATCGAGGGTTAAAACGTTCGCGTACGTTACCACCTTCCTTCAAAATCGAACAGCTATATCAATAGCTTCACGTTCCTTATGATTCCAAAAGTCAAACCAGGGATTCCGGGAGTTCATCCGCAGAAGAGTATTGGCATGAGACACCATAATTCACCCTTTCAATATTATAGTGGAGCGGCAAACCGATTGAGAGCGTTACCACTGGTATACAGTCAAACGTTTTACTGAAGACGCTACACTCCGAAAGCCTAACCTGCTATATCGGGGGTATGATATCGTAATCGCAGGAACAAGTTAGTAAACATTTCAGTGACGGGCACCTTAATTTCCTGTATGAATTAGAAGGTCAGGGATAAACTATTCGAGAACGTCAGCACATTCCTCCAGAGCCGAACGGTTAAGTCAATGACTTCACCTATCCTGTGATTCCGAGAAACGCTGTGAACATACTACCTGTTGCTTTAAAGTCATTCTCATTAACCTATACCTTACATTCCGAGAAATGAAGCCGTCGTAGCGATTGTTTCGCTTCACGTTCACAGGAACGATGTAGTGGACACTATAGCAGACGTACGCCATATTTTTACGTCGGAGTAGGAAAATCAAGGGTCCAACCGTCCGAAAACTTTACCACCATGTTTGTGAGTTGAACGGCTGAGTCAATACGTTCACATTTCTTTTGATTCCGAGAGTCATATCTGGTATCTCACGAATGGATCCACTGAGCAGTGTTGACATTAGAGTCCTTAATCCACGGTATGAATATTAAATTAAAATGCCAAACCGTTAGAGAACATTACCAAATGGTATAAAGTTAATATTTTTACCGGATATCCTACATTCCTGGATCCTAACCCACTGTAGCGAGTGTCATGCTCAGTACTCGCGGAAACAAATTAGTGGACACTATAGCAGAAACACACATTGTTTTCATGTATGAACAGAATAATGGAGAGTAAAACACTTCGAGAACGATCCCACCTTCTTTGAGAGTCGAACAGCTAATACAATGTCAAACCAGGTATTCCGGGAGTCAATCTGCTGTACACTATTGGCAATGGACACCCCATTTCACGGTATAGATATTAAAGTACACAGACAAACCGTTTGGGGACGTTACCAATTGATATAACGTCGTACACCTCATTGCATATCTTACCTTCCGAAAACATAAGACGCAGTATCGTGGGTATAACTTCGTGTTCAGAGAAAGAAGTTAGTATACATTTTAGTGACGGGCACCGTAATTTCATTTACTAATTAGAATATCGGTTGTCAAACGGACCGAAGGCGTGTCCACGTTCTTTGAGAGTCGAACGTCTGAATCAGCAGCTTCACCTATCCTGTTATTCCGAGAGTGAAGGCTGTTATTCCGGGTGTTAGTATGCTGAACAATATTGGCGATAAGCACCTTATTTCGCGGTATGAATATTAAAGTAGAAGGTCAATCCTTCGGAAAGCATTGTCAATTGGTGTAGAGTCATTCCTTTTATCGAAAACATTACCTTTCCGGAATCTAACCAGCTGTAGCGAGTATTATGCCTTGTGCTCACGGAAACAAATAAGTAGACATTGTATGAGTAGCACACATTATTTTCAAATATGAATTAGAAGATCGAGTGTCAAAACGATCGATATATTTACCACAATCTTTTGGATTCGATCGGCTGAGTCAACAGCTTCGCCGTTAAATGTGATTCCAAGAGTCAAGCCAGGTATTCCGGGAGCAAATCCTCTGTACAGTATTGGCAATAGACACCGTAATTCACGGTATGAATATTAAAGAGGAACATCAGACCGTTGTAGAATGTTACCAATTGCTACAAAGTCAACGGTCTTACCGAAGACCTTATCCCGCGAAAAATTACTCGCCCGTATCGAGAGTAGAACTTCGTGTTCAGAAATAGAAGTTAGTATTCATTTCAGTGGCGGGCACCTTAACTTTATTTATGAATTATAAGTTCGAATGTCATACCATTCATGAACGATACCACCTTCTGTGCGAGACAAACGACTAAGTCAATAGCGTCACCTATCCTGTGACTCCGAGAGTCAAGCCATGTATTCCGGGTGCAAATACGATAGACAGTTTTGGCAATAGACACCTTAATTCATGGTTTGAATATTAAAGCAGACAATCAAACCCCTGTAGAACTTTACCAATTGCTATAAAGTCAAACGTGTTGCAGGATGCCTTGCCGACCGCGAACCTCACCCGCTTCATTGAGAGTATAACATTGTGTTTGGTGGATCATAATAGTAAACATTTGAGTTACAGAGACCATAATTTCATTATGAGCAACAAACTGGAGGGTCAAACCGTACTAGGTTTGTACTTGTACGGTTGCTAGGTCAATAAGTTCACCTAACCTGTGATTACTAAAATCAAACAGGGTATACCGGGAGAAAGTTCACTGAAAATTATTTGCAATAGAGACCCTAACTCGCGGCCTGAACATTAAAGTAGAACGTCAATCCGTTTGTTAACGCTACCAATTTGTATAATGTCAATCATTATACTGAAAACCTTTCTCTCCGAAAGAACTAACTCGATGTATCGAGAGTATAACTTCGAGTGCAGAGACAGCGATTAGTATTCACTTCAGTGACGGACACCTTCGTGTATGAATTAGAAGATGGAGGGTCAAATCTGTCGGGAAAGTTACCACCTTCTTTGGGAATCGAAGGGCCAAGTGAATAGCTTCGACCTATCCCGAGATGCCGGGAGTCAAACTAGGTATTCCGGGCGTAAATCGGCTGAACGCTATTGGCAATCGACACATCAGTTCCACGTATGAACAGCAAAATCGAGAGTCAAACTGGTCGAGAACGTTAGCATCTTTTTTATAGAGTCGTACGGGTATGTCAATAGCTTCGCCTACCTTGTAATTCCGAAAGTCAGACCAGAAATTCCGAGAGTGAATCTACAGTATAATATATGCAATAGACACATTACTTCGCTGTATAAACAGTAATGTACAGATTCATACCTTTGTAGAACGTTACCTACTGATATAGAGTCAATCTCTTTACTGAATACCCAATCTTCCTAGAACGTATCCCGCTGTATCAAGAGTAATACTTCGTATTCAGACACGCAAATAAGTACATATTTTAGTGACGGGCATATTAATGTCATGTATGAAATAGAAGATCAAGTGTCAGAGAGTTCGATGACGTTACCACCTTCTTTGAGAATCGAACTCCTAAGTCCTTATATACACCTATCCTATGATTCCGAGAGTCAGAGAAATAACTCCGGTAGTAAATCCGCATAACAGTATTGGCAATTGAATCCTTAATTCACGGTTTGAATATTAAAATGGATCGACAAATTGCCGGAGGTCATAACCAATGCGTATAAAGTCTTTCTTTTTACCAAATACCTCACCTGCCCAGAATATTAACCCGCTGTTTGGAGTGTCTTGCTCGTCGCTGACGGAAACAAAATAGTGGACGCTTTAGGAAACGGACACCGTATTTTCATGCATGAATAGCATAACCGAATGTCAAACCGTTCGAGATCGTTACCACCATCTTTGAGAATCGAGCGGCTAAGTCAACAGCTACACCTGCTCTGTGATTCCGAAAGTCATACAAGGTAATCCGGGAGTGAACGCGCTGGTCAGTATTGGCCATTGACACCTTAATTCACGACAGGAATATTAAAGATGGAGGACAATCCGACGGAGAGCATAATCAATTCGTATAAAGACATTTTTGTTTTTACATAACAACTTACTGTCCGAGAACCCATACTGTCGAAGCGACTGTCTCGCTTACTGCTAACGAAAACAAATTATTAGACGTTTTTGCGGACGGGCACGTTATTTTCTTGTATGAATAGCAAAATCGAGAGTCACTCGGTTCGACATAGTTACCGCCCTTATTGAGAGTCGAACATCTAAGTCACTTGCTTCAGCCATGCGGTGATTCCGGGAGTTAAACCAGGTACTCCGCGCGTCTATCCGCTGCACAGTATTGGTAATTGAAACCTTGAATCACGATTCATATATTAAAGTCGAGCGTAAATCCGTTGTAGAACGTCACCTATTCGTATAGAATCAAACATTTTTCCGAAGGCCTTACCTCCTGAGTAGTAAACCCGCTGTAGAGAGAGCCCTACCTAGTTTTCAACGAAACAAATTAGTATATATTTTAGAAGACGGACAGTTTATTTTCATGTATGTATGGCAAAATAGATAGTCAAACCATTCGAGAACGTTACAAACTTCTTTGAGAATCAAACATGTAAGTCAATAGTTTCACATATCTTGTATTTTTGAGAAGCAAACCAGGTATTCTAGGCGTAAATGCACAGAACTGTATTGGCAATAGACACCCTATTTATCGATATAGATATTAATGTTGTGATTCAAGCCGATGTATAACGTTACAACTTGCAACAGAGTCAAACTTTTTGCCGAATACATTGTCTTCCCAGAATGTAAGCCGCTGTAGCGACGGACTAACTTAATGTTCACTTATACAAACAAGTGGAGATTGTAGCAGATAAGACACCATATAATTATGTATGAATAAGCAGATCGAGAGTCAAACCGTTCGATAACGTACCACCTTTCTTGGGAGCCGCACATGTAAGTCAATAGCTCCACGCATCCAATGGCTCCGAGACTCAAACCAGGTATTCGGGGATTAAATCCGCTGAACGGTATTGGCAATAGACATCTTAATTCACGGCATGAATGGGAGAGTTGAGCGTCAAACCGTCGGAGAGCATTACGAATTGGAATAAAGCAATTCTTTTTACACAAAACTTTAACTTCCGAGGAGCCAACCCGCTGTAGCGATTGTCTTGCTTCGGGTTCACAGGAACAAATTAGTTGTCATTTTAGCAGACGTACATCATATTGTCGTGTGTGAATAGGAAGATAGATGGTCAATCCGTGCGAGAACGTTACCACCTTCGTAGAGTGTCGAACTGCTAATTCAATATGAATTCCTGTCCTGTGATACCCAGAGTCAAATCAAGTTATTCCGCGAGCAAATACGCTGTACAATATGGGCACTAGTCGCCCTAGTTCACGATATAAATATTACCGTACAAGGTCAAATCGTTGTAGAAGGTTGCATATTGTTATAGTGTCAATCATTTTACAAAAGGCCACACCTTGCGAGAACCTAACCCGCTGTATCTAGACTATTACTTCGTGTCCAGAGAAACTAATTAGTATGGTGTTTTGTGTCGGGAACCATAATTTCAAGTATGAATCAGAAGATCAAGGGGCATACTGTTCCAGGACGTTAACAGCATCTTTGAGAGTCGCACAGCTAAGTAACTAGCATCACCTCTCCTGTGATTTCGAGAGTCAAACAATGTATTCCACCAGTAACTCCGATGAATTGTATTGACAATAGACAACTCATCTCGCGGTATGAAAATTAAAGTACATACTTTATCCGTTGGTGAACATTAGCAATTGCTATAAAGTCGACCTCTTAACCAATTACCTTACCATCCGAGAACCTAACACGCTGCACCGAGTGTTTTGCTTAATGTTCACGGATAAAATTGGTAGATATTTTAGGATACAGAAGCCCTATATTCGTGTACGGGTAGAATCATCTACTGTCATACGTTTCGGGAACGCTAACACCTTCTTTGAGAACCTAATGGCGGTGTCAAGTGCATCACCAATCCTGTGATTCCTAAAGCCAAACCAGCTATTCCAGGAGTTAATCCGCAGAACAGTATTGCCAATAGACACCATAATTCTCAGTATGAATATTAACATAGAGCGTCAAGCCGTATGAGAGCGTTACCAATTTGTATAAAGTCAAACGTGTTACTGATGGCCTTACCCTCCGAAGAAACAACCCGCTCTATCAAGAGTATCTCATGGTGTTCAGTGTGTCGAGTTATCCTACATTTTAGTGGCGGTAGCTTAATTTCATGTATGAATTAGTAAAACGAGGGTCGAACAGTTCGGGTACGTTGCCACACTCTTTGAGATTCGAACATGTAAGTGAATAGCTTCACATATCCTGAGATACGGAGAGTCAGAACAGGTATTCTGTATTAATTCCACTGCACTGTATTGGCAATAAACACCTTCATTCACGGTATGAATATTAATATACAGAGTGAAACCGTTGTAGAACGTTACCTCTTGCTATAGAGTCAAATTTTTACCCAAGGCATTCCTTTCCAGGAACATCACCCGTTGCATCGAGTGTATAACTACGTGTTCAGAGAAGCAGTTCAGTATACATTTCAGTGACGGGCACCTTTACTTCGTGTATGGCGTAGAAATTCAAGCGTCAAATCTATTGAGAACGTTACCACCTTCCATAAGTGTCGTACGGCCAAGACTACAGCTTCACCTGTCCTGTGATTCTGAGAGTCAAACCAGATACCACAGAATTAAATACACTGTACAGTACAGGCAATGGACACCATAATTCACTGTATGAATATTAAAGCAGACCGTCATACTCTTGCAGAACGTTTCCTATTGCTATAGAGTCAAACTTTCTACCGAAAGCCATCCTTTCCGAGAAGCTATCCCGTAGTAACGGGAGTATAACTTCGTGCTGACAGAAACACATTTCTATACATTTTAGTAATGGGCACCATAGTGTCATGTATGAATAACAAAATCAAGGGACAATCCGATCGAGAACGTCACCAATGTCATTGAGATTCGATCAGTTTAATCAATAGCTTCACATATCCTGTGGTTCCGAGGTTAAATCCAGGCACTCCGGGATTAAATCCGCTGAGAAAGTATTGGCAGTTCACATATTAATTCACGATTTGAATATTAAAGTTGCACGTCAAATCTATGTAGATCGTTACCTATTCGTATGGCGTGAAACATTCTGCCGAAGTCCATACGTTCCAAGAAGTACAATCCGCTGCAGCAAGTGTATTGCTCAGTGTTCAAGGAAGCAAATTAGTAGCATTTACTGCAGGAATACGGGGTTTGACTCATAGAATATTGGAATAGGTCAACTTAAACGTTCGTCTTCAGTTCGTCTTCAGAACTGGAAATTAGTCTTCATTTTAGTTACAGGCACCATAAATTCATGTATTATTTAGAAGATCGTGCGTCAAACCTTTCGAGAACCTTACCACATTCTTTGAGAGGCAGGGTTA
>NIJG01000793.1:15140-35265 GCA_002201625.1 Euglossa dilemma | reverse complement strand
AAATAACCATTTCACGATGGTGCATCTGCACTATACTTTGTCGTCATTCGCGAAAGAGCAGGTGAAGCACCACATTTCGTATTGCCAATTAAGACCGATTTAGTATAACAACGGCTAATAATACATAACGCTATTTTTCAAATATGGGGACTAAGCCACTACCAAGGCAGCCATACATGTACACAGAAAAATGATGTTTAAAATGTCTAATTTTCTAACACGTCGAAATCGGTGATGTTTGCCTGTTTCTATATGTTTATCAAAATAAATATATCCTGAATATTTTCGTTAATATAGAGAAGGTCCATATTTTTATTTGATTGTCTCCTAAACATATCACGGTAAGAATGTGAGAAATTTTTCTATCTTCAGAAAGATGGATCTTTCATTGATGTACTTCTTCATACCTGTGCCAGTCGGGCTTATTTTTCGCATAAGCAGGTGAAATTTAGAAATATGTTAAAAGGGGTTTGTATGTATTATATGAATGTCAAGAAGCACTGATAATTGCGAAGTGTATTGCGGTTGTACCGCGTACTGGATACACATTGTTCAATGCTAAAACTGGCCAAAATAGTTGGTTTCAAACTTTATATTTTTGTAATCGACGAAAGCTACACGTGTTTTCGACACAATTTTCATTTTTGTCCACATAGAAACCTAAATATAACAGGTCAATATAATTGTAAATATAGATTTAAATTCAAGGAACACACATGATAACCACACGTCGAAATTATCTTAAAACGAGTAATGAGTGTTGATGTTTGTTATCGATATTTATTTACTAATTCATAATTAAATTCTACATACAAATAAATACGTCAAATGTTAAAATTGTTAACAATTAATATACGTACAGTATACGTAATAATTATACATTTCTACGTTCAATTAAATGCATATAAACAGTATATGCAAGAATATATGTAACAAATAATTTTTATATGTTTGAAAAAATGGCTTAAATATTAATTATTTTGTCTTATTGTAACAGAATACAATATAAAATTTAATGCTTATGTCTATGCTCCTTATTTCGTCTCTTATCGTTGATACGAAGAGGTCCACTTAAATATTTCAAGAGTAATATGCGTATATACGTGTGCCGAAGCTGTAATATACGTATATGGCTCGTACTTAAAAGTAGAAAAAGAAGAAGTAAAAAGGAACGAATAGGCAGATGTTATTAGGTCATATTTTACAGCATTTATTTGAAACACTTTTTCATATAACAAGTTAGAAGTAAACTTGGATGAAACAGTTAAATAAGTCGATCCGTATAGCTACAGTGCACAAAGCGATTCTGGTTATATTCATGTTATATTCGTTTGTGCTACTGGACAATAACTGTCCGCTTTAATTTTGTTTCTTCAATAAAATTCAATACCTTTCGCGATGAAGTCTTATCTTCTGTACAATGTAAACACACGATGCATGAACATAATAGAGTCAGAACGAATTTAAGTTTGCCGAGTCTGTCTTTCAAAATCACTATCACAATAACCAGCAGGAATTTCATATACTTTATATCTTACAACATGTTCTACACATGATGGTTAAAAGACCAAGAGGGGTTACGATCGATAGTGATAGTACTGACGAGTACTACTTTGAATATGACAAGATAATGATTTAGTTTTTGTAACACAAGTGTTCAATGTGGTTATATTCTTTACTGTGCGCTCGAATACCTTTGGTCTACAGTAACACTCGCTCGTCGGACGGCCTTGACCGCAAATGTTTAGCGCGATAGAAAATTCCTAATTCCTAATTAGTTAAAGGTCATAAATCCTCGAATTGTCTGTTAATTTTTTGCACTATTCACCTTTCATCATACGCATTCAACCTCTTCTTTCGAGCTTTTCTTTGCTTCTTACTTATTCTATTTTCGCCTTCGCTTTCGTTTTGCAGTATACTAACATTTATGTTAATAATCGTCTCAATTTCGCGATAACTTTTACCATTTTCAAAATTTCGGACAGCAGTTAATCGCTTTTCTAGCGTAGATTGCCTGATCTTCATTATTTTTCTATTTTAATTTCCATTTCTAATTTTAGCACGCGACTTTATTGCTCGCTAACGAGATAAGCAATATAATATTCCTTATGTTTCGTGATTTTCCAGAGCTTCCAACAAAATATAATGAAAATATCAGTAGTGAACTTGCGATAGTGTGCATCTGAAGATGTGTGAGTCGTTTTTCAGACTGTACCCTAGTAACATTATTTTCTTTTAATTCTTAAGAAAGTTTCTTTTCTTCATATTACTACATAATAAATATAGATACAACCGCATTATATACCCACTAAATTCGTTTATCTAAATAATTCCTAAACTTTTTTACGAGACAAAACATTTTCTGGCGTGTGTCGTACAAAGTATTTTCATCGAGTAAAGTCTATACTTGAAGAAACCTGTAGCAAACAGAGCGTCTAAATATAAATATTTCCAACTATATAATCCAAGCATGGTGGACTCCACTGCTAAATAATTAAGACGACAATTAATCCTTAAGAGGAGTTTTACGACGTACTAAGCGTTCATTGTATAAAGGAAAATTCATCTTCTTCGTCAGAACACGCGATGGATACGTCATAATATTGCAATATTTTATTATACATTTAACGAAATACGCTGCACAACGTAAGTAACTAATGGCGAAGAAATTAAAGAAATAACTATTGACATTTTGCTGCATAATTTTACTCGGTAATTTATGATATAGAACATTCATATTTCAAAATATTTAATCTTCTCTTACATCTTATAATGTGACCAATGCGCTGCTCGATTGAAGTCCTCTGAGAAAAGTGAGGGGCCGATCCCCACCAACCGTTATTAGTCCGACTGTTCTAACACGATGACCGAAGTAGAGCAACGCGTGTCCCATATTGGTAGAAACGACCCCTTCCTATTAGACTAACCTTGTGTCATCGTGTGCCAAAGAAAGTGATCCAAAACATCGAGAAAATGTGGAACAGACATAATTTTATTCGTAATTAGTGATTACTAATTAGGATCATAGTCAACTTTTCATTGCATTCATATGGATATCTAGTATGATGCAATTACATAATTAAGTTATAATATAAAATACCTAGAAAATTTTTTAACAATTTTCACAAACGATGTTAATTATCATTACTTATGTCTTTCCTTACCTTACTAAACTTTCGAACCGTTGCCAAAATAATCAAGCGTTGCTCGTGCAGTATTGCACTTGCAGACTTGCAATGTATGATTCAAGAATAGGAATTTTACGTCTATGTTACACCTTTATCACGCGTATTACTTACGCCTACGTTAACGATCCAAGTTACCGAGCCAGAAGGTTGGGTTTCGGCAGGATTATGGAGGAGTGAGGTGAGTTAGTGCCTTACGCAGAGCGAGTTGAATACCACGTTGCCTCTCGAACGAAAAAGTGGATTTCGAGTGACGAACGAATAGTGCATAAGTATACCATTATCATGTAATAATACTCTTAGAAAGATGATAATAATCCGACCAAATGTATAAAAATATATATTACATTATATTAACATTGTTTCTGATTCCTCAGTTCTATTCACTTAACGAATTTCCGTTTACTCAACAAATTTTTTTATCAAAAATAATGTATGTCATTTCATTGATGGCATCTTAGATTGAGCCACCATTAATGTAAGTATTTTAATTCATTTCTTTAAGAAAATTCTAATTCAACAATATTAATTTTAATCTATATGTGATAATTATAATCCTTCTTCGATCATAGCGCATATAGTATACTTTAATTTGTAACTAATAACTTATTTTAATTATTTACGTAATTTATGAAATTTTGATAAGGATAATTTGTGAACGAAGAACATATATTTTATTAGTGAGTCGAGTGAAATTATTTTTTTTCTAATTTTATTATAAATACAATAATTTAAAGTGTATCAGCATTACTGGTTATACGAAACCAGTAGCAATGGAGGAAGCAATGGTGGAGGCAGGAAAGGGGAAGATTTTAAAATATCGACCCTTTACCCCCTTCCTCACATTGCTTTGCTTCTCTCAGCATTACGCTAAGCTGATGAAACAAA
This sequence comes from Euglossa dilemma, assembly GCA_002201625.1. NCBI lineage: Eukaryota > Metazoa > Arthropoda > Insecta > Hymenoptera > Apidae > Euglossa > Euglossa dilemma. The sequence goes on along the minus strand of NIJG01000793.1, from coordinate 31,192 downwards.
CACGTTCATTCGCCGGAGCCTACGCCGATTCTATGGCAAGTACAACGGCCATACCATCTATGGCTAGTCCACCCCCGTCGACTCATAGACTTCAGGCGTCTCCACCGCAGTGGATGAATTTTCCCTCCTCTGGAGTGCTGACGCCAAGGGTTTCCTGAGCCGTGACCGCACCGTATGTGGCTTGTTCGGGCCTGGGTCCGAACATGCCGCTCCTGGTCTCTGTTTCCACTCCCTACCAGTCTTCAGAACCCACACCTTCTTTCTCATTATATTCATTAACACTAGATTTATGGGACCCGTCAATTTGACGGATGAGTTGCTCCAATTATACAATATTAAGAGATTTAAGCAACTTATATTAAGTTTGTTAATATCGTAATTGTTTTTAAATTAAACTCATGGTCTTATTTTTTAAGAAAATACGTAGTTTTCTTTACCCGTAAATCTGACGGGTCTCCATAGAGATAGGTATACAAAAACGTCCTTAAACCTAGTGTTAATATCGGGTTAAGAAATAATATTAGCCATTTACACACTTTATAATTCCGCTTATTATTTATTTCTTGCTTTTTCGTTCTCTTTTCTCTTTTTATTATAATTTCAATTACGTTTTTTTATTTGTATTGTATGTGCAATGGATGACGATGGCGACCGGGTTGGGGGAGGGGGGCTATAAAAAGCCCTTCTGTCCATCTAGATGTATGTATGTTAGAAGTTTGACCCGCCTGATGCTAAAGTCCGAGTTTCTCCCGGGATTCCTGGTCTTCGTTGGTTTATTCACCTCCACGGGGTCTGGAATCAAATAGATAAATTTTTCTTTATTGTATATCTATACTTATGTACCAATTGTATTTGTGCTCGTCCACCGGGACATGTATGGGGGGTCCATATACTAGATCGTAAGGTTAAAAATATGAATTTATTTGTATAAATACAATCATTTAACGTGTACCAGTGTTAATACGTGAAATACCATTTTGGCAATATTAGTACTCCTAGGAAAATATCATATTGCCGACCAAGCGCCACGAGAGTGTATGACATTCAATACTCCTTTGGTGCCGCGATTTTTAAACTCTCGCGACTTTCAGATACGCCCTCATCTCATTCGCTTGATTCGCGATACGCCGAAAGATAAAAACGCTGAAAGCCGAAACGTCGAAAGATCAAAACTTCCAAACGTCGGAAGATCAAAACGTCGAAACACCGAGACACCAAGGCGCCGAAGTATAAAAAGTTCGAAACCTATCTACTCGAAACCAACACACACGTCTCCTCAAGGAACAGTTCACCACTAGTCGTTAATTAAGATCAACCTGGATGCGATATACAACCAGCATTACTGCTTATTGTAGTTAGACCATCCTCTAGTCTTTCCTTTCCATAGTTGCTTTATAATTGTTAACACTCTCTGTCCTCTTAATGTCCGACACAGGAAATACGTATAGACATTCGTGCAACTAGGCAAGTGTTTTGTTCGATCTTGTTATCATCGTGGAATCCGTACATAATTAATTCAGCATCTTACTTTCAGGAATATCTAACTATAATCTATTTATTTTTTTACCCTTTCAAAAGAATATCTTTGAAAATCCTGACCAGGTGAACGATAAAGCTAGCCGCTACTTCTAATAATTTACCGAACTTTCCTTGCTTGGGAATGCCTGATAGTGGCGGTCGCAGATGCCTCCTATGAACCCGGTGTATTTTGTACCATGTCCTACCATGCCTTTGAATTACCATGTACCATTACAGTTGAAAAATATAATTTATGGGTGTCATTTCAATCGTACATCACACCTAGTACATTGACCCTTTCTATCCATTTAACCGCTGATAAACCTATAGATTCCGAATGGAACTCTGGCAACCAGTCTTCATTTGCATAATTTAGTATTAGTCGAGTCCACTTGTAATAATCCTGTTAGCACATCAATCAGTTTCGCAAAGTTGGATTTCCACATACGTCTGACCTGTCTTGGGATCTATCTCGAGATTTATCTTGCCTATTCTGGCGCAGGACAGGCCTGCCCCTACTTCGTTTTGTTAACACTGGTCAGTCATGGCTACGTTATCTCGAGTCTAAGATTATACAGCGGCGGGAAGCCCCGTGATCCGGAGTGCGTGCCTAGGACGCACTTTGATATCTTCTTCTAAATTACATCTTCCGATGATTTTAATTTGTACTCTACGGAAATCGTTTAGTTAAATTAACGTGTAAAACAGGCATAGTAAGCCCACTTCTAATTTGAAAGTTTGTGGCCAGCACATATGTAAAGAATGTTTCCATCGCAGAGAATCATTTTCGCATAGCACTTTTTGCGTAAACAGATACGTAAAGTGATTATGTTAAAAGAAACGTAAAATATTGTTAATATTTTGCTATATTATTATGAAAACGGTCTTTCTTATTTCATTTACTATTAACGTATAAGTAAAAATATAATATTTATTTTACACCATATTTAGCATAATATTGTTTTATGTAAAACTTAATGCCGTATTCAAATACAAGAAGAAATATTACCCGTTCTATTTACGAGACTGAAAATGACTTCCATATGTTGATCAAAAAGCAAAACAACGTGAAAGAACTTAAGTTACTTGATGTCGTCATGTTACGAGACGCACTGTGTAAGGTATTTACCTATAATTTGCATATATGGTGTTATTCTGAAGAAACGTTTATCGTGAACATATAATATACGAAATTTCAAATTTGTATCTTTACCTAAGAATCGGGCTTTGATTGAGAAAGGCGATTAGATAGATGAAACAGGAAAGTAATAATCAACGTATTAGCAGAGCATCACTTCAGTCACGTACAGAACCAAAAAATTCTTTGACACCTTGTATGAAGACCAGTAATTAGGCAGAACATCGAAATTACCAAGCCTACAATGTTGGCAATGCGAAGAATCGAATTTGGGATGTGACTAATTCACTCGTTTAGCGAAAAACCGAATTTCTGTATATTTAATTAGTTATAATTACGTAGTTATACTTCGTTGTTCAAAAGTAATAATATTTTGCATGAAAAGTCTTACATGAAAATCATCATATTTGTAAAAAATAACATTTTATATTATGGAAAGGTCAGAGGGCTGAAATACTGATGGCAATAGCAAAGCGAATATGTGTATGATTAGCAGTTTCAAGAGTGCGCGGATAGATGAAAGAGACCGTGGTCAATGGCATTGGATGAACAATTTCATCTGCGATAACGCCGAATGTTTAGAATACGTAAGAAGAGCATGATAACCTTTCGTCCTCATTTAAACCATGCACTTTGTCTCCTTTCATACGCATGCTCTCTTCTTCAATCGTGCTTTTCTCACGTAACCTAAAATCCACACATTTTAAATCCGCACACGCCTTCGCTCTGCTATCGCTCTTAAGATACTCACTAAGTTACCCTTAAGATATCGCTCACCATTCCCACACTCGACCTTCCTGACCCTGGCTCCTATCGTCAGGCTTGCACCGTCCCATCATACGCACGATCAAACATACTCATTCGTACTCTATACACACAAACACCGATCTATTATATCCTTCGCAGCTCGACATATAAGCCATGAAGCATTGTCTACGTCCACTATCGAAGAGATGTTTCGCAACATCGTCATGACCTGGATATTTAGTCGGAGTCAACCATTGTCAAAGATCATATTCTGTACCTTGCTGTTGCCGTACCGACATCGTTCTCCGGGTGCTGATAGATCCTTGCCCTGCTTCTTGTCCCCGTTCTTCTAGCGATTCTCTTCCTCGGTAGACTTTGCGTCCCTCAAGTACTTGATACTCCTGCGCATGCCGATTTTCGTGTCGGGTTTTTGACCGAACATTTTATCACGGCAACCCAGTCCTGCGGTGGACCCTTGTTTTATTCGATCTGTTCATTACGAGCCCATGAACGACCTTTATCGTTTTTCGCTGACTTTTCGCAACTGGCACTTTCGCCTACGGACTTTCGCTGACGGTTGCGCGCTGAATTATCCGCGGAACATCCGCTCGCTTTTGCCTATTTTCTCTGTATCGGGACAAGTGACCGGATAACCAGCGAGACTTCCAGAGCATTTCGGAATCTGCGATTTCGCTCTCTCTGATAGGCGTACGCCACTCCGCAGGCCGCACGTTGCCCGATGGATTATATTTCTATTGCATCGTTTTCTAATACACCACTTACCTCACTATAAATAAGTCAACGCATTCGTTTTGAGGGAGAAGCCTGCAAAGATAACGTCAGTTCTTCGGCGTTCGTTTCTTCCATGGCTCCGCTGTCGAGTTGACTGCTGCACTAGGTGTTGTCCTCCGTCATTATCAACCTTCACGGTGCCGCTGTTGTCGCATGCAAACTTCGCAGCGGTTTCTTCTTCCATGATTCATCGGCCTTCCCCGTCACATCGGGATCGCTGGACGTCGAAGTGCACGTTTCGCAGGTTGCCCGAGACTTAGCGGTTCATCATGGAGGAACCTGTGGTCGAGAACCTCGCCTTCCTCGATCAGGCCAGAGTGGTCGCCTGTATTGTCTACCACGCCGTTAATCGTATCGTCTTCCGGAAATATTTCTTTTTTGCCAGATCAATCGCAATGTTCGATATAATTCACATGTGGCAAATCTTCGGTTTTCTCTTCGTTCGCTATGCGAATGCCATAGCTCGTTATTACCGGGTCCTCGATGTACCTGCCCCGTCGAACCGGGAACTCGTAAGTTCTTCTCCCTCGCCACTTTCTCTTTGATGAGCACGTTGCCGCCAGAAGGCCGTTGTCGTGGCACGCATCGGTTCGAACCCCTATTTTTCATCGCGCAATCAGCCAATACGTGATAATGGCATCCGCAACCTTTAGTCCTTTAGTTACTTTTTCTCTTTTTTCGGTCCTAGTTCTCCTAAAATAATTAAAGGATAATCCATTTTTTTCTTTCTTAAGAATTTGAATATTGGCATTTTCTGTATTCATTAAATAAAAATTCATATTTTCCTACTTTTCCAGAAAAACCGTAGGGATGTAANAGTAAATACAGAGTAAAAAATAATTTAATAGGCTAAAAGACATTAAATTTAAGTTTCTAAGTGTGAATTCACTGAGCCAAAGAAGTACAGGAAGGAGAGGATTGTGCAGCTAAGAAAACATGTGTTTTAAAAATGTCACACGTCGGAGGAATGCTCTGGCAAGAATACTTTTAAATCGCATCCATGTAATATAGGATGAGTATTTCCTACTTTTCCAGAAAAACCGTAGGGATGTAACATACGAGTGCAAATAACAAGATAATGTTATAATTCCTCCATTTGATGTAAGATTTGTATTATATTTAATAAAAATTCTTATTCAAAATATTTACATGAATAAATGAATTGATTTAAAATATTGATCATAGTTCAACTCATTCGTGTTACTCGGCTGTTTTGATCATTTTCAAATGTTTTATGAATAGTATCACTTCGAGCAATTTTCATCGGTGAATTGTAATTTAAACTTGAAATATCGATCGCGTATCATGGAAGCAGTATAGAGGAATATAGGAGGAATTTATATAATTTTCAATACTTTTTCGTACGATACTCTCCGAGACTCTCGTCTACTCTCAACGATTTCTCAATTGCAACTAATACTTCTGTTTAGCTTCTAATTTGTGCTTTTTTCTTTTATGAATATCACGCTTCATTTACTACACGTACACTTGTCCTTTCGTAAGATCCTAATACTGATGTTCTATATTATCTATAATATATATATTTATGGCGTTGCAGAATGCAAGTAAAGGATCTAGAAATGCAAATTCCTTGAACCTAAGACACCAGTGCCCCTCGCGACTTACCTAGCTGGGTTCCTCTTCGTACCTTCGTGTCGTGTGACCACTCCACGCCACTGGCGCCTCTCTGGACCACGATCCCTAAACAGACGGTCCCTCAATCGACTGCCCGCGGTCCCCCTGACGGCGAGAAGGCATAGGACAGGGACTGCCTCACCGACAGGGGGTTCTTCACCGGACGTTACCGGGATTCCCCCTCGCGGCGGCCTAACGTCCGACCGCGGGACGGCGAGCCTGCGACGCGCTCGCCAGAACCGCCGTCTTCCCATGCGGGATCGGGCCTGGTCTCCTTCTTCACGGCACCGCTCCTTCTGCTGCATGACCTGCTCGTAGAAGGAGGCCACAACCCGCCATTTCCTCTCGCTCTCCACCGTGAAAGGTACAGCGGAAGAGAATGAGAGGTCCCACCCTACGCAACTCTGCAGCGCGCGTCTCTCCAAGACGGACACTCCTCCAGGGTGCGCTGCGCGGAGTCCACCTCCGTGCAGCAGTGCCAACACCGCGGTGTGGCCTCACGCCCGATCTTGTGGTGGTACTCACCGAAGCAACCATGCCCAGAGATCACCTGCGTGGGACGGAATGTCCGTTTGCTACCGCTCGTCATCCAGCCATCCAAGACCGGAAGGATGAGTCCTATGGCCCGGTGGCGAACGCTAGCCTGCTGGCTTAGCCTCGCTCGCCATGTTTCCACCAGGGACTGCCTGATTGCCCTCTTCGTCTCTCGCACCACTGCCGGTCACGGAGCAGGGAGCCCTCTTCAGCGCCGCAGAAGCTCGTAGGCTCTGGCTTCAGCTTCCGCCAACAGCTCCACTGGCGAGAGGCCCGCCAGAACGGTGGCCGGCTCGTGTGAGACGGTGCGATATCCCCTTGCCCCCTTGATGACCAGTCTGCGCCAGACGATAACCAGTCTGCCGCAGCTCTTCCTGCTGGCCATCAGGTCCGCCGCCCGCACCGGAGCACCGTACATGGCGGCGCAACCTTTCGTCCGACCCTATGATGTTAGGGAGGAGCCGGCACAGCGCCACGTCCGTCCTATCGAGGCGAAAACACCTCTAAGACAGCTCTAACACTATTCTTTTTTTTTTCTTTTCTTTTTTATTCCTCGAAAGATACCCCGACCCTTTGGGGATTATGTGAGAGATTTTAAACAAACTGCTTTTGACAAAATTGTTCACTGTTTTCATTCAGATCGAAACACAGTTGTTCGTAGATATTCATTTTCGTGAAAAATATATTTAGATACTCATAATAAGCCAGTGGTTCTAGCGTTATCGTGTGAAAATCTAGCGATAAATAAATAAAAATAGGAACAAACGAATTTTCTTCGGTCATAACGTGAGAGAAATGACCTTCTCTGATTAGGAAACTCTGTGTCTTTGTCACTCGCAGAGACACACACACATACGAAATTACTCAACAGTCGAGGAAACTCCGTTCTCCAGGGATTCCCGTACATGTGTAAATGCATAATAATATCTTCTACATATTACTGCTTGTCGTCGAGTCGAAAAGACAGGTCAATGTGTTGATCTACTCTGAACTGTTCGAGATAGAAGAACCACCGGAATCCCCCTGAAACGAAGTGCGAATCTCACACACGTTTTTCATAATCTGCTCGTGAGAGAGCACAATGTGGATGGTATATAAACGACAGAACGTTGTTCATTGAGTATTCCAACAAAGTATCTCAAAGCAGTCGCAAAGAGGTAAATTCATATACTCTTATACACTCCTAATCCTAATTTTTAATCGAATTAATTAACATTTATAATTAAGAATTAACAGTGTCATAGTACTAAAATTTATCTGGAACAATTCATTTCTTCTCGTTGAAATTTGTAATTGTATGTTATAAATGGTTTTATGTATACTCGTTTTTATATTTCACCAATTTATTTCTAAAAGTAAAAATTCACAAATTTATATAAAAAAATATCCATTAGCTTCTTCGGAAAGTAATTTCGTTTTTATTTTGTTTCATTTTTATGCGGTGAATTTTGCTGCGAAAGCAATACAATTAGGTCCTTTATTGGGAAAAAACGAATTAACTTTCCGAACAACCCAATAGTTAGATTTTGCAATAAAAAGAATTAGTTTATTTCTGCGCTAAATGAGATATAATTTGAGATGCTTATTGAAATTTATATGATAGTTAAAGGCAGGATAAATATGTGTATATTTATATTCCATTTATTATGTGTTGGGATAATTATTTTCAGGTCAGGAAAACAAAAATATTCAAGATGAGGATTGCAATGTTTATCTTCGCAATATTTGCCATGGTATGTGCAACACTTGCATTTGTTCCACCTAGACCAAATCAAGGGCCAGGACCTCGTAGACCATTCCCAACGTTCCCTGGTCACGGACCATTCAACCCAAAAATTCAGTGGCCAATTGTGGTAAGTAGATTTTAAATTTTCCATAGTAAATACTTACAAATAATTGTTAAGTTTCAAATAAGACAGATTCACTTGGACTATACTTCAGTATCGTATATAGTCCGTTGCTTTCCTCTTGTTGTATGTTTGAAGAAGGTTACAACTGTTTTTAAGTCTAAGAGACATCGTTATATCGTGTAATTTAATTAAATATTTCGCCTATTATATAAAAATAATTATTTCTACAAAAAGCGAAAGATGTTTCAATTCACAAATTTTTATTGTCGATGCGTATAAAGAAATTTTGTTTCTTTTACACGATATAAGATTAAATCAATTGATAATTAGTCAATCTGTTGCTATTATAAAATTAAGTAACTCCAAACCAAAGGTGTTTTAAATTATATTTTAACTAAATAACAATTTACTTTCGTCAAAAACAATTACGACAAATATAACAACAAAATACTATTAAAATAAAATTTTCTAATATTATTCGCAGACGATTAATAGAAGATCCCTGAACTAACCATTTCTGATATCTTTAGTTCATTAGTTTTATCAAAATAGTATCGAAAATACGTTTTATATTTAATTGAAACTTAATATAACGCGAATAACTTTTCGAAAGTTAAATATTTTTAAAATATGGTCAATTTATCGAATATTATATATACGTGTATATTATTTATTGTGTTACAGCATTATTAATCACCGGATCAACAGGCATTCATACAGTCATTGATTAATTTTGACGAATCATCTGTAATTATACAAAGTACATGCTGATCATGCGACAATCAAGGAGTAAATCACAAAGTATTATTATAACTATAGGAAAAAATAAATTACATATTAATTAAAACGATGTGCACTTTATTTACTAAACATAAGTTTCCAGCTGTCATAACACGACAACGATTAAACGATGGAACATAAACATTAAGAGAGAACATTAACATTTACATCGGTTAAACGCGCGATCATGATATTTTTACGCATGATATCGTGTTATAATTATTCATAGAATTCATATAAATAACTGGTTACGTAAAGTAATCAATGGTTATAACCCAAGCAAAGGAATTTAATTTTAAAAAGCACTTTCATATTGGAACGTGATGTTTCAATTAAATGTTCAATCAAATGCTAAATTAGCAATTGATATTTTCAAACGACATAAGTCGAGTTAATGCAGAAAGACTTTTCTTCATATCGCGTCAGTTTTTTTACAGAAAAAAGAAGATAGTTATACCCTTTCCATTTTAAATCCAATAATATATAAATATATTATATGTATATAATGCATACGACATATAAATTCATATATATATTATACTCGCATAACTGTAATACATATAAATTTACGTCTTTTATATTTTTCTTTCAAAATATACGATTTTAATTTAAGTTATGATACTTTTGTTTTATATTTAACACGTTGAGCGCCACGTCAGCCATCGGTGGCTGACACTAGACTTTTCGTTTAGGCCGCATCAATCACCGCTGGCTGTCACGTAAATTTTGCAAGTAAATTTTCAGTATTTCCATAAGACAATGTAAATTTCATTGTTCTATATCATGTTACACGCTATGTTTTATGAAATTACTAAAAATTTACTTAATTTTGACTCATTACAGGATTAATGGATTTCATTAAAACATGGTAAACATAGTGTGGCCTGACAGGGACTTCCTTAAAGATCAGCGTGGCCCTCAACGTGTTAATAATAAATTACGGTTGACATAAAGAGGAGGAACTTACTAAAAAATTCATCTAATTAACGTAAAATATTTAAAATCAATGTAACAATTTTCAAAGTTATTGAAATTTGCTTTGGTTACAATAATAAAAATTCGTAGACCATAATTTCATATTTTTACACAGAGAGTCTGACTCGATAGGAACTTAATTTGACAGAAATTTTCCTTTAATTCGATATGTTTCTTGTCAACCATTTCCATATGTTCACTCCTGCTTTTTTAAAATAATAATTATGAACTTCATTAAAAAAGAAACTATAGTATTAAGAAAATAATCTTAACAAGGCTGTAACAGTAAGCAATTATTTTTTCACGAATATATTTTCACCCACAAAACTCGGTGTAAAGAATATTGTTGATAATAATGATACCTTCGATTCTGTGCAAATACGTTTAATTAACCAAACGATATAAAGGAAATAAATTTTCAAGGGATTTGTTATTCCACAATACTTTAATCCTCACTGCGGAAATAAGAATGTAAAAAGTGTAAGTTTCAATGTAGCTCGACAGTGGTTAGTTTGCATCTCCTTGCATGTCTGCAAAGACGAATATGCTAAAGTGAAGCGGCTTAGGATCACAGAACGAGTGTACATCTCGAAAACTTTAAACACGGGAAAAGTAATTTCTGAAATCTCCGAAACGTATTTGATATTTACATGGTGCAAGATTTAGAGGCAAATCAAAAGACTAAGGACGAATAAAATACATCACATTGACGATATTATTGACTTTTCTTATTACATATGAAACACATTAATCTCGAAAAATTTATATTAATTAATAAAATACCATATCAAATTTTTATTCGACGCTGACGTAGTATTATACGTAGTATTACACGAAGTATATAGTAATGAATTTGTTTCTCTTATTACATATTGAACACATTAATCTAGAAATCTTTGTATTAATTAATAAAATATAGAATCAAATCTTCATTCTACGCTAAAACTCTAATGTAACAAACTTCCTTCTATACTATATACCTCTGTGGGTTACAGGAGCATTCAAGGATCAAGAGATAGTATTTTTCATCAAGAGATACAATTTTTCTACAGCACTTAGTGTTTTTACATAGAGAAGCGTTTATGTCAAAAATATCGCGTACAACGATGAAAAATGCAAAGTATGATACCTATATTTCGTATTACGTTAATCGGGAGCTACTGATACAACTTACTTCCTGTTGCACTGTTGACCTTACCGGTCTACAAGAGCATTAGAGGATTCAGAGATAAGGCAAGTGACTATCGACGAAGTACGAATGCTTTGGAGCTGAATAAAAGATCGAAGGGAAACCGAAATTTTCAAGCCACTGATGGTTCAGTAACAGAACTCTTTAAAACAATATCGCTTCTATCTGAATAAATAAAATTTATTATCAAAAAATTGGTAGTTGTTCTGTTATCTAAAAGTTTATTATCTGGTTGAGTAACAAAACTCTTTAAAACAATGCTGTCTCTATTTGAGTAAATGAAATTTATTAACAGAAAATTGATTGTTCTGTTATCTAAAAATTTATTATCCGAATACTTAAAATTGTATAGTTCAGCTTATAAGCTAAATAAGCTTTAAATTTGTAAAAATTTTGACATCAAAGCATTGATTCCCGGATTTTTATATTCAAAATAAATTTACATCTTTCGTTTTGTCGAGTAAATCGTTTTGAGAAACGAGAGGCTGTGTATGTCACACTTACGATTCCATTCGCCTTTTGACAAATTGTCTTCGTTTGCTATTTTACGCCTTTCGGCACCCTTACACCTGAAGGCCAGGTGGCAGCCCTAACAATGGGGTGCGGGCTGTATGACCACTAAGTGGCATCTATATGACTATGTTTCCTCGTTGCACTCGCACCCCTAACAAATGCCTTACAACTACGAAATTTAAATAAACAGGACGCACAACACAAAAAAACCTATATCAATTTGAAATATATGAGGACAATCACAGGAGACAAATAGTACATGTATCCGGTGAGGCGCACATACTAAAACGTATATGCGCCCCAGTTGGGTGATGGGTGACACCTCTCAGCAGGTAGCAGCAATAAATCGTGATATGTTCTTTTTCCGGGGAAGAAAAACTAATAAATAAATTAAAATTTATAAAATTTAATAAATTAAAAATGATCCTAGAATAATGTTCGTCATGGGTATAAAATTAAAAAATAAATGAAAGGTTTATACGTAAAAGAATAAAATATATAGTCAATAAATAAATAAATAAGTAAAATTTATAATCGTCAATTTATTAAAAACAGTTGCATTAAGATAAACAAAGTCAATATATAAAATCGTTGTCACATATAAAACATTAAAGTAAACATCACTCCGGATCATTCTTTTACATAAATAAGTAAATAAATACTTAAATAAATAAATAAGTAACTAAATAAATTAATAAATAAATATATAAATATGCATTAAAAATGTGTAGTCATTTTTCTTGCTACCTTTGAGGTACTGCAGAGTGTCACCCACTATGGCGGTTCGCGGAGCCTACGAACACGCCTGGGAACATCGTAATCTAGAAAACTATGATAGATCTCAATCGAGGACCGGAGGGTGAGCAGCGACATCGTCAGAAGGGTCTTTCTGTTTTTTACGTTCAGTCGCTGCAGGGCCTCGATTGTCGTCTTCGGGAGTGCTTCCCGCGCACCTATTACTATAGGGAGCACATCACCGATCGATGTTCCCATTTTACCCTTGAGAGGGGGCAATAGTGGCGAGTATTTATCTATTTTCTCCCGCCTGCCATTTTCGAAGTAACTCCCATCCTCGTGGCGGACTGTTACGTCGACCACGAAGACCCTTCCCTGGCTTTTTACAACCAGGTCCGGTTTGAGAGTTGCCCCGTTATTTTTTATTTTTGGCTCCTTTATCACTACTGCCTCTTTGTTTCGTTTGGGAATCTCCGCCATGACCAGGTCGACTATATCGTCATGGCGGCGGATACGCTGTGCCTTGGTATGCGTGCATTGGCCGAGGATGTGCGCTAATGTTTGCGGCATACCTCGGCATTTCTGACATAACGTATCCAGTAGGGGAGTGGCTCTATTAATCGCAACCTTATTCCCTGCGGTGTCAGTTCGGAGCCGCAGGGCAGTTAGAAAGCGTGACGGTTTCAGTATGGTTGGATTATAGAGCCACGCATTACCAATACGGTCGTTCTTATAGTTGTGTAGACGCAACCGGCCAATTAAGGCCTTGCCTGACTTCGAAGTTTGGCTTCGGGACCGGTTGCCCGGCGAGAGCTTGTATGGCAGGGTCAGGATTATTGAGTAATGATAATCCTGACTTTAAGCTGGAGCTGACGAATATAATCTCCAGCTTCAGGAATCCTAGTCCCCCGTTCCGCTTGCCCGCATATATTAACCCGTTGGAAACGGATGCGGGCAAATGTAAGATGTCCTTGACGGCTCCCCGAAGGTCGCCGTCAAGAAGTCTAAGCATCTTTACCGGCGCCACTCCGGTGATCAACCGGTAAAGATAGTGACTAGGTGGGTGGAGAGTAAGTCAATTTTTTGGTGGGGCTTTAACGCCAGCCTCTTGACACGTTTAATGGCGTTACCTACCTCGGCGCGGAGGTCGCCGAGGTCTATCCCAGTCCAGGGAGTAAAAGATATCCCTAAATATCTTATGCGTGTCTCCACACTCGCATACGGGACACGCTCTCCACCACTGAACAACAGGACCTTTAACGAAGTAGGAACCTTTTGTGGGCACCACTTGGAAAGCTGCGCATTTGGGTGCCGAAATAGACATACCTAGGGCGGTAAGGTATGTCTCAGTTATGTTCAAAAGTTTCCTGGCCTGTGGTACATCGCGGGCGACCAGTATCAGGTCATCCGCGAAGGCCATACAGGATATACCTTGTTCCTCTGTAATCCTGTATCCGGGCTGTTTCTCCAACGCGAGGAGGAGTAGCTCCATTATAGTATTGAACAGCAAGGGGGACAGAGGGTCCCCCTGCTTTACCCCGCGTTGGAGGTGGACTGGGATAGTTGTCCCACCATATTGGATATTTGTGTGCACATCCTCATATGCCCGGCACACGAGCTGTACCACGGTATTAGTGATACAGACACTAATAATCCGAACAAGTAGGTAGCTCGTTTCGACGTAACGATTACAGTATTTAGAAGGTATAACGTTTACATATCAAATCTAATGAGACCATGTATAGCATTTGGCGCAGACTGTATAAAATAACGTCAACCAGATCCGCACTATTTCTGTTCATTGTTGCTATACAATAATATAACATTATAGTTCTTATTATCGTTTAACACGGTAATGAAGAAAATGAAATATTTCTCAGCTTTATGAAAGTTACTATATTACTCGCATTTAGATTCCACGTTACGGTATATTTGTATATCTTGGTTTGCATATTCAAATTGTAATTTAAATAATAAATCACGTTACGGTATATATTATATCTTGATTTGTATGCACATGTATGTTTTGTTTGAGACTTATTTATGATTTATAATTTTATTTATGGAGAAAAGCGGTGAAAGAATCGGACAAAACGTAAACCATACCCATCAAAACATTCGTCGAGGAACGGTGCCCCGATGAGTCTCCGATATTGACTCGGGAAGCAAGTGTTGTGTCGAGCTTGCCATCGAGAGGTCAGACGAAGTCGCGAGGTGAGTTTAGAATTATTTTTCCTTTTCATATAACATATACCTCGCTGTTCCATCAACCGCTTCCATCGTACAATCTAGACAACTTAATAGTATGGTATGGTGGAAAATTTTCCACCGTGTACACGTTGCTTTACAAAGGCTCGAAAGCGTGAAGCGTAGGACAATCGGTAATACCATGGGCCTGTAACATGACGTCAGGCCCTTAATGTGACTAGATATTTATGACGAATTAAGTATAGCATCGGAAAGCGTGTGTATGGTGGGAAAACTGATATAAGAAGAACAAGAATTGGCTTAGAATCATAATGTCGGTAAATAGTTGAATTAGTCTTAGCGTTGAACCACAGTTCGTTATTGTTTGAGAGTTGCGTTGGAGTTGTCTTAGTTGTCTATTTGAAATAGCGGTTACTGACACTTTATGATAGGCAAAATGCGATGCAGCAAAATAAATTTCACATTAAAAATTATGCTTCAGGAAAATTTTGCGCTATTCAAGCTATTAAATTTATCGCTATTAAATCTACCATAAGATACATACCGTAGCTAGAAGTACTCGGGTCGATTCGATCATATTGCTCAAATAATTTCAATTCGAACTAGAATATTTTTTATGATTCTAATATTTATAATATTATGTGAAGGATTCTCATTAAAATATTATACATTAAATATAATGCATATTAGATTTTAATTATTATTATTACCTGACATAAATTTTGTTTATTATGTTAGTTTAACTAAAAGTTAGGGTTGCATTCTTATCTTTCTTTGAAGGATAATTAGTATCTCAGATTGAATATCATAAGTGTCTAAATGACGTTGGATTTATAGGATTATTACAACTTTTTACGGATGCTTCAAAATTATCAGCTATCGAATGATTTACATTTAATTTTAATATATTTCCCATCAGTCGAATGATGATACGAATTTTATCACGGAAACCCAAACCTAAGCCAAGAATTAATTTAATAGATTTTCTGGACACAAATATTCAATAATACATGTTTTCCTTTATTATTTCTGTAATTTCTAGAGTTTTTAGAATTGGTTGATTTTGTAATAATAGATATTAAACATTCGCATCATTTCGATCGATAGTTCCCAGTTGATACTAGAATATTTTTTAATGATTTTCATTTTCGTTATTTTTATTAAACGATTTTTATTAAATTATTATGCATTAAATTAAACAAATATTAGATTTTCATTTTGTTTCAGATAAATAATAATTTTATAATATGGCGATTATTATTATTACTGATTAGAAAATTCGTTAATTCAGTTAGTTTGAATAATAGTTATGTTTGCTTTTTGATTTCACTTAAAGGAAATTATTATCTTATATTCAATATCAGAAAGATCCGAATAAAGATGGATTTATAGGATGATTACAACCTTTTAGAGATGCTTATATTCGGATCACTTTGAT
>NIJG01000789.1:34052-51635 GCA_002201625.1 Euglossa dilemma | reverse complement strand
GAGTTCAAAGTGAACTTCCGTGCGTCTACATCGGATCCATACACGGACGTATGCCGCCAAGATGGCTGACCGAGGACCCAGGGACACCCGACTCGGACGTTTAACTGCCGGGACAAAATAGACCGAGAGTTCCGGCGACTATAAAAAGTAATCCGGAAGCATCTATCGGTAAATTTAGTCGGCGGGAAAGTGGTCTCCCGAGAGGGAAATCGCGGCGACCACGCGCGCACGGTTCATGATCGGGCCGAGGTATTCGAGGCGTCCATGCATCGCGAACAATAGCCGGACAACGGGCGTTCTATGCGGTTGTAATTTCATGTAAAGTCGTTCCCGGCCGTGGCGCGATTTATTACGCGATAAATCTCGAACGAGCGCGGAACTGCGCGGCGTCTTTTCGTGCCGCGAGGAATTAGAAACAGAACCGCGGCGCATTGTTTGCCAGTAAACGTCCGTAGCCGAGAGATTTCGTAATTTGTCGCGCGAGGAGACATCGTAGCTGAAGGGTGAGTCCCTCGGGCCCTTTCGGCCTTAAGTAGGCGTTGATAGACGTGGGTGGTAAGCTCGTTTTCAGACAAGTGTGCTGTTTAATTTCCGACCAGTCGGAACTCGATCGCGTGGGCAGCTATACTTTTTCTAATGGACCCTCCTGGTACCGATTCATCGAGTTACGTAAGAGGATCTAAGTCGTTTCAGAGAGTATTTCGTATCTTCTAGATTAGAATATATCGCGGAGAAAGTAGAAAATTGTACCGAAGTCGCGACTGATTTCATCCTCGTATCGCAGTGTGGTCTAACCGGAATTTCAGGATGGAGATTCACGCGAAGGAATTGAAGGAAATTGTACGCGTTTTACGAAAGGTATATACAGATTAGAATTTATTTCACAGTCATAGCAGAAACGATTCTATCGTTTAGTAACAATCCATAAATCACTCGTCTTTCGTGGTTGGGCGACGACAAAGGCAGCTGATTTCGGTTCAGGAGAGTAGTATCATATGTTCTTCTTTGCTTCCCGATTTCGTTGTTTTGCCATTCTCCGTGTGCTTTGGCACCGATTCTGGCAAATTTTCAACAATCTACTAGGTGACTCGATGATTTAATTACGATCCTATTTTATACCGCGCCTAGACGCTCTGGACAGAATTGATCGCAATGTACCCTAAAACGTACGATTGAACGCCGAAAATTTACGATCCCGGTGTTTTTAAACCAGCTCTCTCCGTCCACGCGCTTTTCGCATATTTTACGTAAAATCGAAACCGTATACCAACATGGTCGTCGCGAGATTACCTCGATTAATTTATATTTGACTCGTTCATTTGCCAAATCGATTAACCCCGTGAAATACCACTCGCGAATTTATTTTAAACGCAACGAATTAAGCACCGATCCAATGCACCGGCGTTCGAGTTAAAAGTAATTCGAAAAATGCACCTGCAAACCTCTGACCTGCAAACCCATTCGCAAATATAAATACTCGATCGTCTTTAACTACCCTCTGCCTTGATGTTTCATCGAATCACGGAGAACGACGTAAGGATCAGAGAACATCGATTAGGGTACACCACCCTCTCGTCGAAATCGAAGTATTCACCCTCGTAGACATCGGTATCCGCGAAGTGACGCGATTCTCGACATATGAACGTTCTTTTCCGAACTTTCCTACACGCGGGATGCATCGCTGGCTGATTCGTGGAAAACGACGCGGGCAAAAGACCGAAAGGGTCGGGAAAACCGGACGCTCGAGTGACTGGCGCAAGGATCGAAAGGGGCACACGGGAACTTGGCAGAGAGACACAGGACTGGCAGGAAAAAGCACGCCGGTGAAGTAGTGCAGGATGGCTCGCGGATCTCGCGAGGCGTGCTTCGTTCTATGAAAATTTATCCCCTCGCGTAGGCAGCAGTCAGGGTTGGTCACCGGTTATGGGGTGTAACTGGCACGAAGTCAAACAGCGTTCATAATTCACGCGACCTCGTCCGTGGCGGGAAAGCTGCGCCGTTTGCCACGCAGTCGAGTATCGCGATAACTTTTCACGGTGCAACCGGCGTTTCTGTTTTCTTCCGACGCCGCGAAAATCCACCGGCTCCATGTTTTATTTCACGCTCGTTTCGCTCGGTATTTCTGTTCCAAAGGACTCATCGATTGCGACGGCCTCGGTGCGTTAAGAGAGAGAGAAAAGAAGGAAGAAGCGGGTTCGAGGATTAAACACGCCGAATAGTCATTTTAATACCGTTGGATATTCGAAACGTCGTGGATGAATGACAGGTTTCGGGAAACGAGATTCGTCAACTCATTTAACAGAAATAAAATGTTTTACAGAAGTAGAATGAACTGCCACAAATTGTATAAAATTTGAGGACGAGAAACGAAGATAACGATATACATTCAGTGTATACAATTAAAACTAAGAAATCGAGGGAAATTCTCCGAATTAAAAAATACGTACAACAATGCTAAAATTATTTTTCGCTATATTCCATGCAGCTCTCATTCTGAGAGATTAAAAAGCTTTCACGTATATTACGACATTCGTTCCCAAAGGGATAAAACATTATTTTATAGCGTACCTCAAGTGCAAAGTTCAACAAANCTAGCTAATCGATACCTAGAGCTCGACACTTTTTGCGCGAACGAAACAAAAAATCATAAAATCTTCAAATAATCGAATAAACCTTCGAATGGCAATTTCGCACGATCGAAGCTGGTCGATTAAACTGGAAAGAAAGCGAGGCGGAATGGAAGCTGAAGCAAATCCGAAGACAAAAGGAGCGGAGTATCGAGGGAAGCTAAGGTCCGAATCGAAGACTATCGGGAAAGAAACGAGAAAAGCTGGACCACTCGGCCCTGCAGAATTTATTTCGAATCAATGGCGACCAGCTCGCGCGACAGCTATGAATAGCTTTAACGAGCCGAGAGGTGTGCTTTCTCTCGCGCGTTCGCTGTTAAATCTTCCCCGGACACATTGGTCGTTTTCCTGGCCCGATAGCCGAGGAACACGTGCAGCCGGCAAGAACACAGTGGGGGTGGAAATTTCGTTTCGTGCACGAGGCAATGCGTCCCTTGGCTCCCTCTTAAATACGTGATGCCGGGATAACGGAACCCGGCCTCCCAGAGCGTCTCCAGGAATCGTGCTGGGACTCGTGCGAACGCGCACCCGCGCAACCCACGTAACGTATACGGGATTAAGATTCGATCGGTGATTACAGTTCGAAGAAAAAGCGCGCGGTTCCCAGCGTTTCCCGCCGGTTGCCGACCTATTAATGGTTATCTGGCCGGAGATAAGGGGAACGAGAGATACGATAGCGGGAGACCCGGCTCGAAATTTCAGATAAGCCGGCAGGGAATAACGACGATCGCGCTCCGGGTCTTTTAATGCCATCTCTATGGCCGGTGCCTTCTATGAATTCGCTTGTTTTATCGCCGGTAAGGATTCTTTGCGGGAGAGCGTGTATCGATTCGGAAAGTTAACCCGGTTTCCTTTGTGGAAACACCGCTTCCCCGGGGTCTGCGTCGATGAACCGAAGGGAGAAGGTTGAAAGTTTCGCCTCGTTTTTGGATAACGACGGCAAATCGCGGACGTGAACGCCATATGGGTTACGAGGGTGTGTCCTCTCTTGCCTTCCGAGTTTCCTACACTTCTCGGATTATCGGTGGTTTTATTAGTTCGCCGAGGAAACCGCGTCTAAGGGGACTCGAAGATCGTTTATTCCGCTCGAAATTTTATTTTCTCCTCGTTCTTTCGTATCTGTATTTTGGAAGCGTTCGGTAGAAAATCAAACATGCAAGGATCGTTTAGGATGTTAGATAAGGTTAATGTAATAATTACGATGCGAAGGTAATAGCGAGTTACTTCTACTCCTAAGACACAGATAAACATCTATCTCTATACTCGCAGGATATCGATAATTTATGAAAAGGAACATACATTACCCAAGCAATTTTATATATTATATCATCGATTACACATTCAGTATCACCCACAATATCCAGGATTTAATATTTTTAAATTTCTCCATTGCGGAACAGGAAACAGGACTCGAAGATACGTTATTGATAATGTATAGCAACGTATTCGGAAAGACAGAGACAAAACGCTGGAGACAACGCAGAGCTAAGGACATATTCGGTGACCTGACACATCCTGTCGACGGTTTCGAAATGTTTACATCAGCGTTCTTGCCTCGCTTAGCCTCGACGCGATTGTTCTCGAACATGTGACGTCACGCATTCCTATCGGTAGCCATGTTGCCAACGTTAGTCTACACGAGGTACCAACGCGATCAGGACGCCATTGTGGACGCATGTTACGTTTAGCTTATTTCTAGAATATTGTAACGCAGGAATAGGATAAGTCACGTTATTATTCTTTTATTTTACATCGAATACTTAAAACTAATTATATATCTACACGAGTGACTTACAGCTGTGTAATATTCCGCCTGGATTTGTCCTCTTCGCTCTTCTCGCTATGTTTATGAGTATATAGCTATTGCGCAATTAACGTAAGTACTTAAAACACGGTTTACCTAATTATTTCTACGATTGTTTTAAAGGGAGACGTACCACGCTCCTATGCTACTATCCTACGTGTAAAATTCCTTGCCAGAATGTATTTGAGAACTACACAGAATATTTTTCACGAGGTGTAAAGGAGAACCAAGCACAGGGACGTCAGAGCTCGACGGAGGATAACAGCAGATTGGTTCGTTAATTTCTGACTTTCTTCGGTCTTTCTTCGGTTCGCCGTGCCATATGTAAACATTCGGCTACTGTAGTCCTTAGATGACTTTCACACCGAAGAAATATACTGTTTTGACTCGAATTCGGTTACGTATGAACTCCTATCCTTTATGTACATTTATATAAAAACATAAAAACAAAGAGACTAAATAGTATCTCCAGAATACGTTTCACCGATTACCGTTATAGGTTTCAACAATGCAACAAGTAGCGATTATCATCTGATACTAACTTTTGGGAAACTGGATTAATTATTTACTCGTGAATTATTAATCATTTGTACTCGAAGAGGTTTTTCGTGGTGAACGACAGCGACACGAAGCTTTTCTTATGTCTTTGTATCCTCGCTGACACTTTCAACCCTTTGCATTGCTGTCTAGTGTGACTCGACATCAGATTTTACCTCATCAGCTTCTTTGTCACTTGAATATTACAAATACAACAATAGCGTAAATAAAATTGACATTTTATTGAATTTGTTCCTTCTTTTATTTATTTAAATTACCCTATTTTCTAGTCTAAGTAAATTTTGAATAAAACAATTAAAAGGGTTGGGAACTGCAGGTAACAGAATTGCAATATAATTCGGAGTGCAAAGAGTTAATAGTGAAATAAAATAAGAGAGGCGGGTGTTTAGGTTAAGTTATTGAGTTCTTTCCAATATAGTTATTCCTAATATATTTATCCTCTCGTATTCATTCTCTAAATTGCGGCATTAAAGCAAATAGAGACTCGCTCCAGCGCAAAGTGTTATTACACCCCAGAAAACTTCATTTTCCTCGATGACGACTTTCCCTGCCAAGAGAAAATCACTAATGGACCTCAAAGGAATTATCGAAGGCGTTCGAAACGACTCGACGCGAAATTCGCAATTCCGTGGAAATCAACGACTAGCCCTCTCGCGCGTAAGATCTCGCACGGGAATGTAGGAAAGAAAGAGANGCGCAAAGTGTTATTACACCCCAGAAAACTTCATTTTCCTCGATGACGACTTTCCCTGCCAAGAAAAAATTACTAATGGACCTCAAAGGAATTTATCGAAGGCGTTCGAAACGACTCGACGCGAAATTCGCAATTCCGTGGAAATCAACGACTAGCCCTCTCGTGCGTAAGATCTCGCGCGAGAAAGTAGGAAAGAAAGAGAGAGAGTAGAAACGGGGATCGTTCTCTCGCAACCCGCGCGAGCGAGAGGACAGGCGGCAGAGGCAGCACGATTGTCTCGAGCAGGAAAACGGTGGAAAGTTGCGCGTGTTCGGCCGACAGTAGTTTATGTTTCCGCAGAGTCGAAGTTATAACGAGAATTGCTCTGGTCCAAACTTTTCGGGCTGAGTCACGCGTGTACACAACCCCTACTCCCGATTTTTCTCCGCAGGCACGGCGTGTCCCGCCGCGTACGTGTATGTACACTCGCGCGCCCCTTTTCCACCCTCTCGCCCGTCTCACGCTCGTATTCACGCGGCGCATGCTCCGCGGCAATTATTTCCGCGTGCACGCCCCTCTCCCCGTGTTCGCCATGTAAACCGCGTGCACCGCAGACTTTTTTTCCCCCCCGACGAGGAAATCCACCCCCGTGCGCCCCCGGCCGCCATGCAGCTTCCGCGGCGCACCGCTCTTTTTCTCGGCCATAGCCGCTCTTTCTCCCAGGTATTCGCGCGGCGAGAATAAAACGCTGGCATATTTCAGACTTATTGCCCTGCGCGACGAGTATCCCGGACAGAGTATTCCTTTATTTCGCCTGCTTCCATTCCACGCCGGTTTATGGCGATGCCAAGCGTTACACGCGGATCGCAGCTGTGTTTCGGCCGAGAACCGCGTCTGTGTTCGTTGGTATCGGTGATTCCACGGATCCGCAGAGCCGTGGGTTTCGTTCCAGATGGAATCGACGATGATGATATTCCAGGATATCCCGGATACATTATCGCGCCCTGTAAATAACATTTTCGATCCGGCTTCGCCTTTCCGAGGTCTTTGCTCGAGATCTATTCGAGGAAGATCAGAGGGAGGACTTTTCCGTGTCTGACGATCGGATATAGAGACGAGAATATCGATGGTTAATTGTTCGAATTCGAAAAACTACTCACGATTCGAGGATATTTCGAATTTAGACAGAGATAAAGCTACGCGAATGATACAACGTTCGGGAGAAGGTGCGCGAATGATGCGAAATTATGCAGCGAGGGGAAAAAAGTTGTATCGGGAAATCTTGGCTAATCGATAACCGCGAAATCACGATCGCATGGCGGATAACAACGTTCAATCAGCTACATAATAATCGCTGCAGAACACCCATCAATTATTTTCCAGCTTGTTATAAATGTTTAAAATAATACGCGACTAATAAGTTCGCGTAATTATGGCGCGTAACGGCCTGATTGAAATATATTTCAGTATTTACCTCGCTGTTCAAACGTTAATGAAATTAATTTGGGAGATGTAATCGCCCCGACCGCAGCGTATTCACGTGTGTATTTAGCTGCGTTCTCATCGTTCTTCCGGCGGGTTTACGGAAACGCACGGTTATCCTTGTCGGGGTGCGATCGATCATTGATTTCTGGACACGCGTGAAAATTTCGATTCGCGAAAATAAACGCGACGGATTGCGCATGGGGCTTGCGAGCGCGAAGCTTTCGCGAGTAATACCCGTGAAATTGTCTGTCCCGTATCGAACTCTCGATTCGCGGGAGAGAACGTAAGGAAATGTTGATTTTTCCAAACGACACTTCGCTTCCTTGCTTTAACCTCGCGACGGCTGACCATATACGGGGTTCGTTCACTGCTGCAACGCGGTGTCCGCCAAAGATCGGTCGAAACTACTGCACCGTCTATCTTATCCGATAGAATTTATTTCTCTCCTTATCTGCTTCCGATTTGAAATATAATTGGACAAATTCGTATCTCGATTCTTCGGTTATTTCAGTTGCGAAATATTTCTAGAAAAATATCCTCGAGGATCGTTTACTCCGCGATCACGCGCCAAAGGTCACGAAGAAGCAAGCATAACTGCTGGAACTTCCAAATCCTCGAATTCCAATCACAATTTTCAGCCCGTTAACGTAGCGCGTGCACGAGCTAGAGGAACAAGTAGGTAAAACGCGAGCAGATTACCGACATAAAACGGCAGATCCGCGATTTGCAGGCGAGCGCCGAGCGGATTACCGCGGAAGTTTTGACGCTAGGTTAGGAGGTAGAAAAGAATCCGGGAGCCGTGGCGCAGAAGAGGCCTGGAAAACTGCTAAGATCGGGCTGGGTGGCGTTTGAAGTGGCATTTCCTTGGCACAAACGACCCTCTTAATCAATTGCTAGCACCTTTATCGCGGCTCTCGAGCGGCACCCGCCTCCGGAAGCGTAAAGCCCCGGTAACAAGCCGCAACTTCGATAAATCTCCACCCTTCTCGCGCTATTTCTTTTCCAGTCGCGTTTCTGCGAGTGAGAAGGAGGCGGGGAGGGGAGAAAAAATAAGGAGAAACGGGGGCATATATCTCGGGTTCGATCGCTCTGGTGAACGCTTAGAATACGAGACACGGTGGAGAAGGGAGTCGCGGCTCGCGAGACAGGCGAGGAGGAGGCTCTTTCGAACGCTTCGACTCCCTTTCGTGACGGAACAGGGGTCACGGTGGGACGAAGAAGGAGAGAATAGGAGAGAGAGAGAGAAAGGGAGGGAGAGAAAACTTATGAAAATCCGGGATTTATCGCGGCATGCGCGAGAGGCAGGCTCAGACAAATCGTCCGAAAGTTAACGTTCGATCGTTCCACGAATCCTCTTTCGGCAGAGCCACGGGGCACCCTCTGTCCCGTGGACCAGCTGCCTTTGAAAGCCCTGATAAAAGTTTTAATCCGTTTCGCCGGCTCCCGACCAACGCGGTTCCTCTGTTGCTCTCGGGGCTTTCGTTTTGCTAGAATTCCCACTTTTGTCCGCTGTTTCCCGGAAAAATACGGGGAACGAACGAATGCCTCCTTCCAGGTGGTTTAATGAGACCTTGGGACCGGTTGGCGGCACGGATTTAGGAGTTGTTTAGAGGAATTGGATAAAAGTTATCCGACTTAATTGCCAGCCCGGGAATTCTGTGCGAATGTTTATCGCCAGCGACTGGGTTTCGAGAGTTAGAGTCGTTGGCAACGGTACTTAACACCGGGTTACGAAAGAAAGAACAACCCTTGTGGATTATAGCGAGAGTTCGATATAAGAGGATAGAAGGATTTATAAAAGTAGCAAACGAAATAATGTAACGGAAAGCGCGAACGTATCGATCGCAAAGTCGGACTGAAAGCGAGAAATAAAATCTTCTCGCGAGGAAAATAGTTAACCAAACGAGATCGCGAACACCGCGATTCGAGGCAAAGTTGACGCATAAAATCAAAGCAACAGCGTCGAGGAGCGAGTTGAATGGAATCGCGGAGGAGCCAGTCTTAAGATGCTCGAACGGACAGGCGAAAAATATCGAATAGTTGACGAGACGTTCCCTGTCAGAAAGTTTCCTCGAATAAACAGATCGAACACCGTCGTTGGACGATGCTCGAGAATCCCGCGATGGAAGGCGCCCGGGCAATAAGAAAACTTTTATTTTCCAGCTAGTGCTTTCGAAACGCGATACGACCCGACTGCAATGGCTGCTTAAAGCGATTTATCGAGATCAAGCTGCGCGACGACCATTCCGTCTGGGCCAACAAAGCTAGACGTTTAGTTTCAATGGAAATACACAAAACTGAAGCAATCTGGAAGTTCCGCCTTTCGGAGAAAGCACACCCGACGGCGGTTACGCCTCCGTTTCCTTCGGGGTTAATCGTTAATGCAATCGGTTGCGGCAATTGCGGCAAGGGAAACGTTGGATGGGACGTTCATTTGGATTTCTAAAGTCCCCGTTTCTCTGTGTATTTTTCCCTTGCCTCTCCATCCAGGGTCGCGCAGACTTTACGACCACGTTAGGAACTCATTACGATTTTCAATATTTATAGCATACTTGCCACGCTATTTAATATTCCCAGGGCGTTACCGGGTGTCGATGTAGTTCCATTTAATCGAGGCTACGTTGCTAACCTAATATTTCGCTTGTTAAATCGGAAATCAAATTTTCGCTATTAGGCGTTTGATAAACGATCGCGAATGAAATAAAATATTCCACTCTTCGACAAGCTTCTAAGCGAAATGGATTCCCGATTTTCTCGTAGAATATTCGTTTCAAAGCTCTAACTGAATATTTAATATCTACTAAACTCCACTTACACCGGAAAGCAGCGAGATCATTCGGCAACTAATCGGGGTCACAAATTCCGCGACAGCCGAGCGCACCGGCATCCGCGCCGATAAAACGAAACGAATGGCCGGCTTATCAGGGAAAAATGCATGGTACAAAAGTATCATCGGTAATGCGTGGCCGGGATCGGCGTATTTCAGTAAAATAATTCTGCATTAGGCCGCACACGCGTGCAAATGCGCCGGCTAATCTGGCCGGGGCCACACGCGCGCGCTTCGAAAACCAGAAAATTAATTGCGATCCCAAAAATACGAGGGGACGATTCCCATTATAATAAATTCTGGGGTTAGTTTCACGAAGGCCGCGACCCAGCCGAAATTTATGCACCGTATAAGCCAATTATTTATCGTCGAACCGGTCGCCCCGCGACTTTCACCAACGTAACACTTTTTTAATTTCGCCGCGATTGATCGCGCGTCTCGCGCGAGTAACGATCCTTTCTTCAAGGTTCCAAGTCTCGGTCGTCTCTCCATTCGCGCAGTTTTCGCACCCCGACTATTTCCGATTTCTTAGTCCTTTCCCGTCTTGAAATTCTAACGACATAAAGATCGAACTTATCGAACGCGTAAATTTCGAGAAAAAATATTTCTCCCGGAAAATGCATCCTGCTCTGTCAGGATTAAGGTAGGTTCTCAAATGGATAATTGTACGCGAGATAGAAGTAATATATCATTCACTCTTCGTCTTTAAATTGCATTAACGACAGCCTAATAGAATCCACACGCGAGTTCCTCACATGTTTTCTTTCTCTGTAAAAGATAATTTATATCCTGCCTGTGCCTCGTTAAAAATAAACCAGCTGCCGAGTTATTAAAGCAGCTATGATTCTCGTTCGACCAACCCACGTCTTCGTTAATATTCATAACGATTGTCCGCTCCGTGAGTCCTTCTCGTCTAAACGAAACGATTTAGTAATAATACATATGCACACCCCCGCTCAAACGTTTATAATACCCGTTGATAGTGAGCACTGACCTACACCCACGTGTTTCATGCAGATTACGATCATCGGTTGACATTTATTATGCTCATTCCGCATATCCCTGTCGCGCAATCGGCTAACACAATGTATCCCCGTGTATCTGGATGGTCCTCGAGTCTCTTCGACTTCGGAGAAAGCGCGAAACCATTGAACGAGAGGTTTGTTAGCTACACCGACGTGATGACGATAACGAAACGAAACGGAACGGAAAGAAAGGAAGCGCTGAATTTGCGGAAACTCGGGCCGGAAGTGCAGCTAGTCATAGAGACTGGCTGCACTGTTCATTTAACACGGCGAAAGAACAGGTGACCGGAGAAAGAAATAGGTGACTTACCCGTGCCAGCCGCCCCCAGCCTCAGCAATGCGTCGCCTTGAAGAGAGATGGAGAGGGTGGCTGTGTCCTCGAGGCGTGCAAGAACTTCATCGGGAATGTCCTCGGGTTCGCGGAGGCGGAGGGTCACTTCGCCTCCGCCTCCGCCACTCTGACCACCTCCACCCCCGGGACTCGTCGACGCCGAGTACATGAACACAGATCTGTACCCATGTAATGACTGCAACGGCAGCCTGACGCCGCCCACTTCTCCGACCGGACCCTGAAAAACGACCGGATCGTGTTGAGAATCAGATTTTTCCAAGTCTCCTGTCTTCCTGCCCGCCCGCGAGTCAACTGCGATACCTCGCTACTGGCGACGGGGTTGATCGATTGAAGCACGAGGAAGCTGGTTAACCGAAATGTCTCGCTACCGACGATAGGGTTGATAGATCGAATGACACAGAGAAAGATTCGGGTTTGGGTCCGATGTTAGGCTAAAGATTCACGGGTTCCATAGCGATTTTTGGCGCGAAATCGGACGAAGGACAAAGATGAACGGAGGTGCGTCGATCGAACGCGTAATATTAAATTTAAGAGCGGAGTTTTGCGTCAACCGACGAGCGATATTCCCGGGAGGCAAACAGCGACGACGTCGTCGCTTCTCGTCATAGCCGGGTTTCCATTTCTCGCTATACGGGGCAGGCCGCGCGTCGCCGAACGTTCTTTTACGAGCAGAAATATTTTGCCAATTTCGCCGTCCATGCAAATTTCAATTCGCGAGCGTCAATATTTGCTGAATCGCGTCGAAAAAGGATTTCGATGTACCGCCACTCGATTCGCCGTCAAACGCTCCGGCCACGGTTCGCTCCTCTAAAAACGGTAATATCGAGCGTTAAAATAAAGGGGTCGACGTGGGAACAGGTGGAGGAAGAAAAATACCTCGATAAACGTCGATATTCTTTTCCCACTCTGTTTGTCCATAAGCGGAAATTATCTCCTCGGTATAGTTAAAAGCGATAGGTTTTACAGAAAATGAGGGGATATCGAAAATATCCTTCCTCTTTCCCCGCTTACGCTTCGCGTGATTTCGCGCGAGTTCAGACGA
Source organism: Euglossa dilemma (assembly GCA_002201625.1). Classification (NCBI taxonomy): domain Eukaryota; kingdom Metazoa; phylum Arthropoda; class Insecta; order Hymenoptera; family Apidae; genus Euglossa; species Euglossa dilemma. The sequence continues at coordinate 39,242 of NIJG01000789.1, read as the reverse complement.
TTCCAAGCGTAATCGAAGCCCGACGACGTAAGAGAAAAATGATCGGCCTAAACCATTTTTCTCTCAAGTAGACTCGCATGTGGAATAGACGGACAGATCAGTCAGGTCGTAGACGTATAGGTGTTTTTCTTCCGTAATCTTTGTCTTCTTATCGTGGAAATATATCTTTCCGTAAGGTACGTTCGCGAGAGATACCATCCTTCATCCGTCTTCTCGCCGATATATCGCTTAATCAACGATACAAGACATCTCCGACCTTTTTTCCTAAAAAGATCCCAGTTCTCAACGTTTCGTCTAATAACCACCGAGCATTTCATCCGACCTCTAACGCTCGGTATTTACAGTCGCGTCGCGTTCGCAATTTTTCCATCCGCAATGTCAATTTTCCAGCTCGGAACGAGCGCAGCCGAAGAGCGAGAAAATATTTCAAGTAACAACCACCGTTGGCTCGAAACACGACTGCTCGATAATCCATTGGAAATTCCTTGAAATATGACTGCAGCCGCCTGCAGCTCGAAATAACTGCAGTCGAACGATCCTCGCGGACTCGTATTCATCGGGAAATTTCGGCTCCTATCGGTAGGGCCGGCGTGCGACCAAAATCCGGCGGAGGATGAACATTTTCCGGCGCACAAAGGTATACGGTTCACTGTTTCTAGCGGTCGAAATTTCGCGCGTCGGCCCCTCTGTTCCCGTGCCATTATTTCCGTAAATTGATTCGTACGCGGCCGACTATTTCCGCGTCACGTATTCCAAGGTATTGGGCAGCGTTGCCGGGCGTTAACGTAGGCCACGATGAGAGTAATTTATTTTAATGGTCATTTTCGTAATGGCCCTTTGAACACGGCGCACGACCACTTCTGAATAGGGTACGCGCAACCCTGGCATAACCCGGCGCCGGAGAATGCGCGATAACGTTGCCGTTCGCCCAATGGCACCTGCTGCTCCGACAATAGCAACGCGTCTGCGATCGCGACCTTGCCGCCGCGATTTTATCGCCTATGCTGTTTTCCCACCGGCACTCCGTGGTAGCGCAGATTTTATCGATGCCATACGTGCTAACTCTATGTATTATTTAAGTAGGGGTCTGCGACGAAAGCGGGTGGATAGACTGCGATATACACGAAAAAAAGACAGCTCGAAACAAACCTAAATGAGTGGCTTCCAAGCTCGATACTACTCCCCTTGCTTTTATTAACCCTTTGCACTCCGCTGTTCCCTCTCAGGGGACATTATAGTTTATTAGTGATTAAGAATAGTAAAAAAATCGAATAATAACTTATTACAGCACAACCAAGTCAAGATATAGTAAAATTATTAAATATAAAATAGAAAACACGACTATCCACATCTTCAGCGAATATTATTCAGAGTGCAAAGGGTTAATTTTTATCGATACCAGCCATACCCCTTCGGTCGCCAAAAATATCGCAGAATCTTTGGATCAGCGTTTTGCTATTGTTCACGCATTTTCTCTTGTTTTCGATCTGGTGACTCTTTTCCGTTTAGGATCCTTAACATGTCACGGGAACCACTGGGGATCGACGCGTTCAAGTTGGTAGAAATATATAATTTAAAAAATTAAACGAGTCGCGTGAATTCCATTCCAGCGCCACGGAGTTTATCGGTGACCCTTGTGGTAACTATCTTGTTAAATATGGTTACACACTGTAATTTATTCGTTGTGAATGATAGTTCAGTATTAAATATATCGCGTAATAGAAAATAGAAAATTAAGCCTAAGATACTATAGGTACCACGACGACTTTCAGTAACGCGTTTAGAGTAAGATTGCAACCATTGCGAATGTTCCGTGACACCTCGTGGATTATTTATTCTACTAAATTCATTTGTTTTCACACGTGTAGATGTCACAAAATTACGTACCACCTAAATTACCTAATCCAACGCAAAGATGGTCCTCTGGCAAAAGAATCCTTAATTGCATTGTTAATAACGTAATTCGCGAGAAATCCCAGGTTGAAGCAGATCGTCCATTCTTTACGATCCTCCGTATTCTTAACGGTCTTCCGTTCGGCGAAGGCGTCCCGATACGGCGCCCAGCGTCGTCAGCGCGATAACGCCGGTTTACGATGGCCGAAGAGGCGCGCGATGTCGAAGGCGGAAACGCTGGTGCACGAAGGGATCGGAGGACGTCTCCGTAGGACAAACGGTCGGAAACGTGGCCATAACGACGCGGATACGCAGCGAGCGTGTCGTCCTCCTGTGCTTGTTTTCGGTGCACCGACGCGGTGTGTCGATGCGAGGCGACCACACCAGCCCCAGACGCAGATTTCCTAGGCTATAACGTAAATACGGGCCGGGGTCGTAAAAGGCCTAAACCCGTTCCATCCCTCGTGCAATCGATTTCGTGAATTATCGAGACGGCTCGAAACACGCCCACGCCGTGCGTGGATTTCATATTTCAAGGGTTCGCCGTAAGTTCTGCCGGAAACGCGAGAAACCCCCGGGCATTTATCCGAACGTGACAGGGTTCGCGATGTGTTGGGCATAATCGATTACGAGTTGCTCGCGTTTCGTCATTCGGATCACTCTTTGATGGTCCTGTGTACTATTCACGAGACCGAGATACAAGCGGATTCATTTTGGTAATTTGCCGATTGAAGAGAGCTTTCGAGGAACGTCGAATCTTAAGCATTCGCGAAATTAGATTTTCTTTGAATTAATCGAGTCGAATTGGACAGACGTGCAAATATGCAAATATTGGCATAAAGGTCACGTGCAGGTTTTATTTCTACTTCTATTTACGAAATATATATTAACTCTTTGCACTCCGCTGTCTCCTCTTATTAGTGATTAAGAATCATAACAAAAAAATCGAATAATAACTTATTATTTCAGAATGACTCTTTGAGAAATGTATGTTTCCCTGAGGTTTTCTCTGGAAATGGCAGAAGAAATCAAATCAAGATATAGTACAATTACTGAGATACATAAAAAAGAACACGACCATCCACGTCTTCGGCAAATATTGTTCGGAGTGCAAAGGGTTAAATTACAAAATTATGTTTTCCATTGCCATCGTTATATTCATTTCGATTTTTTCCCTTAGGATCGTTGAACTTTTATCAAACACACGTGTACACAGAGAACGAAGCGGAAAGGAGTAGTGGATGCAATCGCTTGCGGTGTCAGAAATTGCAGATGCAGCGCGATTTACAACTGTCCGAGTTTGGAAGTACGAGGCCGATGATGGAGGCGAGAAAACAGGCGTTAAAGCAACAAGCCACGTTCCAGGACAAACAGCGGTACCAAAAGAATTTCGCGGGTCTCGAAAAAGCTCGTTCAGGCCGTAATCAAACTCGCCTCCCGGCGGAGGCTGCCGCTGATAATTTTCCATGCATAATAATACGCGAGGCGAAGAATTTGAATAATCCACTTTCACGCTATTTTCCCGTCTGATAAGTCATTAAGCCGCCACCGTCGCAGCCGCGAGGAAACTTAACGCCGGCCGGAGAGCAATCTGCTTTGTTCCGGCGTTTCTACCACGGAACGAACGAAACGCTGGCGAGAAAGAAGCGCCGGGACCATGCAGACAGAAGGAAAACGGGGTGGGACAGAGAGGGTTGGCCCCGTTGTTGCGCGATCTCGCTTTGTGTATTCGACGCCAGGCAATCGCTCGTCCCTGGAAAATTCACGGTCTAGCTCGCGGCGAACAAATGCCGCCACCTAGTCGTCCCTTTCGTCGGTTCCTCTTCGTCCGTTCGTTCGTTCGTTCGGCCAGCCACAATTTCCCCCTATTACCGTAATATTCGCTTTAACGATTGCCGGCCGAACGACGCGGCCTAACAATGCCGACACCCCTTCGCCGGGACGCGCGATTTTCCACCCGAGAATCTTTTTTCCACCCTCCTGCGCCGCCTCCAACGCGTTTCCGCCGTTAATTCGCTCCGCGTGTATTTCCATTCAACGTTGCTCGCCGTGTACGCCGGGGGTGGCTCGCAGCGTGTGGGTCAAAGAGGGTTGGGCGGCGGAGCAAGNTTATAGAATTATCGCCGAATCGATGTGGCGGAAGATGGCGTGCGGGATTTTTCGGGGATCACGATACAAGTTCGTCTCTCTTAGCGATAGCGAAAGAATCGTGTAATTCCTGGCGTCACGAACGCAGTCGCGTGCTATACGAACGAGGACGAGAGAGAAATGGCGATGGTTTTCGAGGGAATTATTCTGTCCCGAGCAATTTCGCGCCAGTTACCGAATATCGAAGCATATTATAGCGAATTTCGATTTTAAAACGAATATTTCAACCCGTCGGGTGGTACTAATCGCGCGAGGAATCGCGAGCAATTAATCGGCGGAACGGTATATCGCGAGCGCATCGAGGCACTAGGAAACTGGACGAGATATGTACACAAATTGAACGTCGATCAATGCGACGAATCAATTCGAAGTCAAACATGACGCGCATCCACGGGTCGACAAATGACACGAGCACGGGGATATAAAAGAAACTCGATAATCCGAGGCTGATTCGCGAAAATTCGGCGTAGAAATTAACGCTGCCGGAAACGTCTCTCGCCGTTGGTCCGAAAACGAACGCTGCTCGGAGTCGGAAGGAGGGCGCCGCGACGAAGAGGGGTCAGAGGGGGGAGGGAAAAATGGGAGGAAAAGCGTAGCAGCAGGAGGATCGTTTCTCATCGGCGCGGGCAAATCGAGAGGGCGAGAAGGATCGCGGCGATAAAGCATTTTTCAAAGCGTGCAAAGCACGGTCTGGCTGGTCGGCGCGCGCGACGCGAAAAAATCGTAGAGGGGACGCGCACCGGCGCGCATAAATGTTCCCGCCGATGAATTATTGCCGCGAAATGGTCGTATCCAGTTTGTAACCGGCGGCGGGGCGAGGGTGCACACGTGCTGGACACATTGTTTACAAAGCTTCTGACCACCGCGATGGCGCGATACGCCCGTTCCCTCATTTTTCTGACGCGCGTAAAGTGCGTTTTGCCGTACCGCCGCAGTGCATTAAGCTAGCTGCAGCGGGGGCACAGCCCCGAAAAAGAGATACACGGCTGCGTGATTTCGCCCACCCTCTCCCCGCCAGTTCACTCTTCACCGTGCACAGCGACATTTATATTTTTGCGGCGACCATCGTGTCGTTTGTCAGACGACCGCTGCCACAGCCTCGAAGAGCAACGCACGCGCTTGTAACTGCGACTAACGATTCGTGACACG
>NIJG01000789.1:7546-17858 GCA_002201625.1 Euglossa dilemma | reverse complement strand
AAGCATACTCATTCCGAAATCTCATCTATCGTGCAAAGTCGAGAATCGCCGCGAGTCGTGTTCCATCGGAAAATATCGTATTAGCCAGATTTCCAACCAACCGCACGCGTTTAATTCAGCGCCGCTCGCGAAGCTGACGTCACGAAGCAGCCCAACAAGAAACCTTAGCGGAGGAAACATCGCGAGGATTGGAAAACCGAAACTCTCTGGAGAAGAGTTTAGTTATAGCGAGCGTAGTTACACACAGCCTTTGTAGACTTTTAGTTACCCCCGGTGCCTGTGTCCGCACACACGTACTCGCGCATGCACGCGCGTACACGCGCGTACGCTCAGACAATTCCCTCTCCCCGTCGAGGTAATATTCGTCCTCTTAATTAGCGTTAGTGCTGGAAATAACCGAAGCGCTATGTTTTAACAAACCTTAAACGGAATTTTCCTTTGGCAGGGATGCTCGTAATAATCGCCGCCCCCCGCGCTGCATTCGAATAATCCGCGTCCCCGCGTGTGATTTAATCTTGATTAATGGTTCAGAGGAACGCGTGTACGCGGCGAGATTTCGGCCTGTGACGCAAAGTGTTTCTCGTCCGATTGTTCGATCGTTGTGGAATATACCTATTGTGCCCTAGTCGTAATTAGCGAAATTATACGCAGCCGGTTTTCGTTTTCGGTTCTAATTAACTCGGCTTCCGGTAGAATCGAGAAATCTGCTGCCGGTAATGGGACACTTTAGGTTAACGTCGAAGCGAAAGGAAATCGCTGCCATTGTGCAATTACCGCAACTTCTGGCTTCAATATTCGATACATCCGCGAGTAGACGCGTATACATTTTCACCGTATTGTCCCAGCAGGCCAAAGGAACTCGTCTTCCAGCTTCTACCAGTTGTATCCGCTTCTACCTGCTTCGAGTGCCATGTTCAAAGGAACATATTCGTTTCGCGAGCACCTATAACGTTTTTTACTGTTTTCAAACGCGCTCCCTGTGTCTGATGTTTCTCTGTTTTCGATAGCTCGATGGCTGCGCGAGGCATTTTTGTTTCAACGATTTAACAACTCACAGGAACACGGGTCTCGCTCGATCATTTTCATTCTACTTTTCTCTTGGTTCTTTCCGGTTTTCCCGATTGCGAAACACAACAGCTCGGGAAACACGAAAAGAATAATTCATTTGTTCCTCGCTTAGCCGCGCTCTGTCTAACCCTTTCCGCGAATCGCTTATGGTCTACTTTCGACTCGTTTTGTTCCGTGCGTGTAGCCTTTGCAGCTTTTTCGCAAAGGTCATTTGCCTTTTACACGAGCGATCAAAGCGATGCAAAAAGGAGCAGAAAGCAACGGTGAATTGTTCGTTACTAGAGGATCGTGCAGATTTGCACGGTGAATCATCGATTCCATTCTCGAGTAAACGTTTTTCCTGTGATTTGTGAATACATTAAGAAACAATTGGTCAATTAAAGATTATTCTATGTCTGCCGGTTTCTTTTCACTTCGTCATCTGTCTTGCTTGATCTGGAGGGACCTTATGGACGATATAGACTGGTAAACATTCCACGAAATCCACCCGAAACCTTAAGCAGCCACTCTTATTCCACGCCCCAATCTCAGACACAAGCTCCACTTCTAGCAGCTCAAACAGACTTACTTATACATTCGCGCGAAATTTCCTCCTCTTACCGTAAGAACCGTAAAACTAGTCAAAACCACTGGTTACAAACTTTTTATCCTTCATAGCCACTAAAAGTACGAAGCTGCTCCCGGCGAAGTTAACGTTAATTTTTACTCGCTGGAAGACAGAATCCAATTCGTTTCTACTTTATCGCTTTCATCTCGGCCAGAGTGTTTTGTCTTGGTCAAACGACCATCGAAGTAGTCAGAAAGACTGATTTAAGGTAAGATATCTTCCTAATTAATATTCTCCACAGACAAATATCCAACCATTACACTGTCTGACAAATTTTTAGGTGATTCTCGTAAAACTTACTTCCCTGATCACGAATTCGTAATGGAAATTTCTCAATCACCCATAGTTTTCCCAAAAAACGCACAATTTTTGGCTAAAATGAATGAAAAATGTATACAATCTTCAAATTTATTGTTAATAACAAAATGCTCGTAACGTAAATTTATATAAAAAGTGAAAAAATTAATGAATTAACGATTATTAGTTGAATTTAGAACGTATTTGTGTTAAAATGTGTTTATAGTTTACAAAATGTTTCTCAATTATGACACTCATTGTTAATAACAAATTGTTTTCCCAAGAAACGCACAATTTTTGGCTAAAATGAATGAAAAATGTATACAATCTTCAAACTTATTGTTAATAACAAAGTGCTCGCAACGCAAATTTATAGAAAAAGTGAAAAAATTAATGAATTAACGATTATTAGTTGAATTTAGAACGTATTTGTGTTAAAATGTATCTATAGTTTGCAAAATGTTTCTCAATTATGACACTCATTGTTAATAACAAATTGTTCGCGATGTAAATTTATAATAACAATGAAAAAATTAATAAATTATCGGTTAGTATAACGCAGAAATAATAATTCATGGAATCACTAACGTTTGGAAATTTTCGTCGACCTCCGGCCGGTCGGCTATATAAAGGGTGACGCGACGCTACTAGAGTCATTTATCTGTTCGAATTCGAGAGTGACACGTCAAAATTTATTTGAGAACAGAAGGGTGAGGGTCTGAACTCACATTGGGGTTGGCTACCCCACCCACATCCCACCCCTTTAATCAGTTTAATTATAATTTCTTTTTGTTCTCAGATGTTAATTACCTTCTTTTTCCTTTTTTAGATTTCATTTTCTCGTTTTTGTAATTTTATGGGAATTTGAATATATCAGAGTCCGTTGAAGTAACTATCTAACTAATCTATCTATCTACCTATCTAAGTAAATATCTTAGTAAAGTTCCAGTACATCGAATCGAACTTTTCTAAGACACAAAATACAATAAAGTATAAGTAGTTTTAATTTCTGTATCTCGATGCGTAGCTACCTTTACGGAGTGATATCTATTAATTGGTATTTCCTAAAAATGATTTTTTTGCAAAGAACCATGCACCAATTTTAAGGTATATTCTATCTATCGTCAATTTTCAAAGTTCCTTTCCGTTTCCAGAAAAATTCGCAATTATCGGAAACCGAGAACAATTTCGATAACGGATTCTTTTTCAGGGAAGTAAGCTATACAAGAATTACCCAGCGGATATTACAGATTGAAATTCGAGTGGAGGAGCGTTATTGCCGCAAACTACCGATTCCTTTCTTTCTCTCCTTCGTTCCCAACGAAACCATACGCGATCCAGCGTTTCCTATCCGTCCAGGGTAACGCGAAATCTCGGTCGCGCGCGCGCTATGCTGTCTGCTGAACTAACATGCATTCAGGAGGAAAACTCGACGAGAGGGAAACATTATGAACGCGCGAGCTCTCCCGGAGGAAGACCCACTCGAACGAGCCGCGAATCGGAGAGCCGGCAAACAAGGCGCATTATATTGCCGCTATAAATTGCAGCGCTATACTTAATTTACGCGGCGCGCGGAGAGAAAGCGAGAGAGTGGAAGAGGGTGGAGAAGAAGAGAGAGAAGGTCAGAGGGTGATGGCGCGTTCTCCTTCCCTTCTCGAAACTTTACCAGTTAGCAGTTATCGATAATTATCCGCGCCGCTTTCCTTTCACGGGGCGCGAAATTATAACGCTCCGCTGCTCCCGACGAAAAGCTCGCGGCCTCGAAACTTTTCATCGCCGATCGCCTCCCGCCAACCTCCCTCAATCCTTGCCTTTTCATCCCGTGTAAAAAATCACCACCCTCGTATCCCCGCATCGGGGTGAAATTCCGGAAACCCGGACGACGATATTCCAGTATCATTTTCGCCACGGAGTTTGAAAAACTGGAGAACCGACTTCCGTGTCTGACTGCTGCCACTTCGCTCGACGAAATACGCGATCTCGCGGTGTAAAATATCCGCCAAGTGTCGGATTTTCGACAGATAGCGATCGGTAATTTCTTTACGATTACGATAGCGAAGCTTGGAATTTTAAAGCGGTTCGATTCGTCGTCGGCTAACCTTTCTGCGAGCCAGCGAAGACACAAACAGAAGACGCGGTCATCGAGGCGGGGTAGCAGAAAATACGAAACGCGTTTGACCGCGGTCCAATGGCTGACAGAAGAAATTCGTGCCCCCGTTAAATTTCGACGCTGATAGAGGAGGAGACACGAGAAGGAAACTGGTTCGAAAAAAAGAGCGGAGAGCTAGGAAAAAAGGGAGAAAAAAATGGGGAAAGAGGGGGAAGAAGATTCTCGTTTGCTGTTGTCGCGGCATGAGAACTTCTGCCCTAGGCCTCGACGACGCAACAATGGGCATTCAACTTGCGCTGGAATTTTGTATTCGCACCTCGTTGAAACCCATTGTTGTTCTTTTGAGTCCAGACCATTGTCGAGGAAGTAAAAGACACGTCCACGTTTGGCTATGTCGGTGGACGTGCAAATCGAGACGTCTTTCAATCGTTCACTCGTTCGCCCATAGATTTTCATGGATTTTGTGTGCCGATGACAGATAGCTTTATTTCAACGCGAATAATGCTAGACATCGAACTAAGTCGCTTTACATAAACAATTACCGAGTAATGAAATTACCGAAAAACAGTGTAAAGAGTATGACGTGTTGTTCGTTTAACTGTGATTCGTTTTTCATCGACAAATAAAAATAGAGTGAATCTATTAACCGTAAAGAAGATTAGCCGAAATCTTCCGAAAGAAGAACGAATTCTACAAGAAACGTTGAGGACCATATATAGATAATACTTATGTCCCGAAAAAGTTACGAAAGATGCTGTACAATCCATAGAAAAGCGGTGAAAATGAATAGGTAGACGACAAAGTAAGCCGAGGCGTCGGTAATAAATCGACAAGACGTAACAAATCCAGGTATCGAAGCTGTCGGGAATAGCGTTCGACTTTTATTCCGAATTTTATTTCACGACGACGCGGAAGCTTGTGCATACACGCACGAACCCTCGCAAACACTGCGAGCCGTAGCGCGGCGGGAAACAAGCGCGAAGACGCGAAATTTCAATTTCGAGCAGAATTCACCGAACGAATCCGGCGAAATGGATTCCGTGGGCTGGTGATCGATGCCTCTATTGCGCGACATCCAATTGACCCGGAGAAATCCGGTAATATATTTATAGGGGAGGCACGTAGCAGCGATATTTCAATAAAAGCCTTGCATCGCCAGGATCTTCCGCGTTTGCGACAATGGTTCCTCGTCCGAGCCAGCAGAGGAGACAGAAAGCTCGGCATGCTAAAACGGCGAGATCCACGAGATTCGCTCTTCAAATTCTTCCATTCTGAATTCCGATTACACGCGGTTTAAAGCACCCGCTTGGCCCGATAAATTATAAATATTGGTCGAAATCGGATTTGCATCCAAGATTCACGGCGACGCTGCTTCGCTCGGTATACAGGGATATATCGAATAGAGAACGAGGTTTATCCAGATTTAAATTTCTCGTTCGACGAGAAATTACGTAAAGACTTAATTTATTTTCATCGAAAGTCCGCCACTTTATTCGCTTTTTTCCCTACACTCTTGGGATTTCAAGACTTCTTTTCACGACATCTCGTTCTCGTGCAAATTTCGTCATTATACGATCAATCTCACAATTTGTATCATTTCTCGTCTCTACCATAAGCAGTTAGTCCATCAGCAATAATTCTTTCCATTAGCTCCCAATTACATCCAAGAATCTGCTTTTTCATCCATCACCCAAACAATTCTTTCAATCTCTCGCTCTGACAACTCATCATAGCGAAACTTGACAACTACGCCGACAATAAGCTACGTCTATAGATCCACAGCATCTACCGGAAGAAGGGGAAAGTTAGAGACGAAGAAAGCTGGTAGCTAAATCGACGAAAGCGGAGGAAAGTCGTCGGCGAGTAGACGGCGCGAGGCTGCAGCGAGGAGCTACGCTAAATTCGCCGTACTTATGGCTGGTTAAATATGCAGCGGAATATCAGAGTGCGGCCGCGATGACCGTATCCTTGGTAATATAGTGCGATACTTGCAAGGTATCCCGCATAACTCGAAGTGGCCGACGGGAGGAGGACGAACAGGCGGCGTGTGCGCGGCGAAATAATATTCCTCGGCCATAATTTCGTGCCACCTCGCCCTCGCGTACTTCTCCTGGCGTATTTCACCTTGGGATACGGTATCCATAATGCATCCAGAAAATGTAACTCCAGTCGGCGAACGCCGCCGAGTCCGATATAAATGCAGACGCCGAAGGAGAACCGGACGTTTCCGATCGAATCGTCGTTACGTTTCAAGACGAGAAAGAAGAGACACGGAAAAAGCTAACCGTCGCTACCGTCCTGGACAATGGGAACGCTGAAACGGGCTTCGAAGATGTGCATAAGCTCGTTCGCGAACTCCGAATTGTTCCGCTCTAGATAACTCTGCGGGGGTGGATAATTTTATAATATCGGTGCACTTTTACGTCAAATGTCCGCGTATTAATAACAGAGACTTTGTATCCGGCCGAGTACGATGCACGTGTAAGTACGGTGACACGAATCCATCAACGAGATTCGGATAGAACTAATGCACCTACGGAAGTACTATTTTAAAGAGTCACACAGGCTGGTGGCATCCGTCCAAAGTAAACTTTCGCGGGGAATGCGTCGCGCGGACGAACAAATCTCCCAGAGATAAAAGTAATAAGCATAAACAGACTCGACGGAATTCGACTCTGCGTAATTCGAAACGCGGGAAAGATGCAGTGAGAAATACACCGGGCTGTACCGAATCACGCGAAATTTCTAGATTACACAGATGCGATACAGTATTAGCGATTTATAGGAGAAATCGGAATCGTATCGATATATCGGAGAAAAATAGAGACGATCGTGAAAAAGACGAGAGTAGACTAATGGAACGTTCGTCGAGCTCGACGAAAGTCGAGACGCGAATTTTGCCTATGCAAAGTTTCCTTTCCGTACTTTACGATGTGACAATCGGGTAACGCAAGCAGTATTACGCAACGCCAGTTCATTCGCATAAACAACCGAATTCCTCGAGCTTGGCACGATGAACCACGCCGCCGCGAAGCAAAATATTTTCGAGCATCGTCCATGTGCGGTATTTAACACTCACGGGCGACTCGCGAGAAAATTGCAGATCGGCTCGAGCCTCGGGCGTCTGAGCAACGCGCAATGCCTGAAATAGAAAACTATTACCATTCTTGATGCCCGATTCCCGATGATTAATCCATTCGCGAAGATGTCCGATCGACGTGGCAATTATAGAAACGAAAAGGAGAAATACAGAACGACGGAAGAAGACGGAAAAAAATAAACGCGCAATAGCTGGTTCTGGATTTCGGTGGATTTCAGGGTTTCCGATGTATTCTGGAAACTCATAGTCTCAAAGTCAATCTCCCGAAGGTTACGCCTTTTTCAAACTTGTCGTCTGCATTTGTCACTGTCACGTGTTCTTGTCATCCTCCCATTCCGACTTTCAATTTCAGTCCGCCGTTATAGTTCGACAGTCTTCCTCGCGGTCGGAAACACGTCGCGCCAGAGCCAAATTCGAAATTGATACGCACCGTGCTCGCTAAAACACGAGACGCTGCCGCGTTTTATCCTCTGGAACTTGACAAATCACCGTTCCTATCCTCGCGGACTTTTACGAAGCAGTTGTCCAACAGCCTCTTCGCGTTTCTAAAAATTTCACGCTCGCGCGAGCTATCTAGCAGTCGCTGGACATTCGCCGCGTTTCAGAAGCCGGAAGCTTGATGTAAAAACAGCACAAACGCGCGTTTCCTCGAGAATTGAGCCACGCGCGGGTTCACTGAATTTTCGCGAGTATCTTAAGAAGGTGTGCGAGAATTTTTCAAAAAATATCGTAATTCGAAACGATCTCGTTCGATCTCGTAATTGAGTGAACGACACGCGACCATCGTGAATATCGGATGGCGCGAAATCTCGGTTAGCAGAGGCAAGGAAGTAACCGGAAGTAGGGCACGGACGAGTTAGGAACTCGCATGAGTCCACGTGTCGAGGTCGCGCGGCAATCCTGCCAAGTTGATCGCGTTCGCGGGTAAATCTCTCAAGATGGGTCGGGTTCGTGACACGGGGACGAAGGATTGCGCAGACCGGTTACGTGTCCGGGTGCACGCGGAAATAATTGTTGCATATTTAATGAGGCGGAAGGTAACGGGATCGCCGGACCGAGCTTCCCTCTTGTTCTCCGCTGCACCTGAGTCGATCTTCTCCGGGAAATGGATCAATTTCGAGGATTCTGCAGCGTGCGCAGCGGAGAGGCAGTGGCGCGTAATCATCGGGCAGAATCTCGAATGGTACCCGCCATCTCGGATGATGTAATGGACGCTGAGAACGTTGGAACGTTGCTCAAGAGTTACGATCGCGGCGTGGCCGTTGATCGATTTAGGTCTTTACCTTGGATCAGTCGAATCTCCTGGCCCGAGGGCTTCTGTGAATAACGCGAGAACCGAGTTGCTCGAACGTTCGAATGTCAGGGATTACGAGGAGAATCTTGTGTCGAGAAAAAAAACCACGAGCATCTCGACACCTCGCTTCGTTTATCTCGAACGTTAACGAGAACCGCGGCTCGTCCTCGTCGCTTGCCAATTTTACGCGTCTAATTAATTAAACCCCGTTTCGTAAACAGCGGAAGTGTAAAACGTAGGAAACCTTGGCGTGTCTATTTCCAGAGATTGTCCTGAAACGAAAGCAAAGACGCCGACCATTGCGTATTCCTGCTGCTATTAAACAAACTGAAACGTCGCATTACCGGAACGGCAGGAGCAAGCTGCGGTAACAATTTCCACCGCGAGAGAATAACAAACTCCTTCCTCCGAACGGGGCTCGAGCAAACGCGATACCTGACCTTCATTACAGAGGAATAAAACATTAAAGAAACTCGCGGCTAACGGCTTCGAGTCGCCGGCGCGAGGAAAGTTCTCGCGATCAACGCCGGCTCTCCGCCGGCTTTTAATTAAGAGCCAGGGGAAAACTGCGATCGGAAAACAGCGGGAAAACGATCGGCACGGGGCGCGGCCGTATTGCATTTTCAGCAAACTTAATCGCGGAAATAATTGTAACTCGCGCGCGACTTTACGGGTAATTAATTTAGTTTTGCAATTTCTCCCGCTGAAGGAACGCCGCCGTTCTGCAATTTACGTTCGTCCCGGCCGCCCTCCATCTTTCTTCTCACCCTCTCACTCTTTCTATCTACATTTCTCTCTCGCTTCGCCGGTTCGTTTTTGTACACCGGCAAGTCGTCCTGAGCTTGTTTACCTACGTGCTTTCCGTGGAATTTATCGATCCCGGCACGCGGTAAATATGACGTCGACTCGTTCGAAAACGCGGTCGTGTAACGCTGTTTTCTCGTCCTCCTCGTTGAAGACGAAATACGGCGCACGAAGATACGACCGCGATACCGCCGCCCGATCGGTTGTTTGTTTCGTCTCGATGCCCATGAATAATGCACGCAGGGTAGCTGAATTAATGGACCTGGCGGTGTTATTAAGACGCGAGTAATAACTCGGCGAGGGTTAATTAATACGAGGTAATTGTAACAACCGATGTAAATCACGCCGCGGAAGAAGCTACTGGCCTCGTTTCCTCATCAACCTGCATACATGGATCTCGAATCGATCGGAGAATATTCGGGTTACCGAGTCCTCGTAAAAAGAGGATACACGGTGAGATCCATTGAAAACGTCGATCTCGACGGATCAGAGATGATCAGGAGAGATCAGTAACGAGTCCGAGAAGAAGACTAGAAATATCGCGCGTTCCAGTAGCCCGAAATTTCATCCGTGTACGGAGGTGTACGAGCAGCCAGTGTGTTTGCGCTGGGAACAAGCTCGAGGAGGGAGAGAGAGAAGGGGCGGGAAAACGAACGGACGTCGCATGGGCTGTGCAGGCTGAAACCTGGAAGCCGGTGGGTGGGGGTCAAGTGGCAAATATTAGTACGAAAACTGGCGTTGCCGAGCTTGCGAGAGCTTCGCGACGAAAGCTGCTTAAACGTTCCCTTCCTTCGCCTCCGTTCAACCGGCTCCACCTCCCAAAAACCTCTCGTTTCTCCGCCACCCACGCCGAGGGAACCAGCCAGCAGCTCTGCAGCCCTCCGAGCTCTCCAACACAATTCCGCCTCGCCGAAGTTCCTCTGCCTTCCACTCGGTGGTTAAAGCTCCAAACGGATCCGTTGTGTGTGCGTGGGCGAGCGAGACACGACGAACGAGAAGAGCGGGCGCGATGGAAGAGAGAGTGAGAGAGAG
>NIJG01000787.1:37340-50199 GCA_002201625.1 Euglossa dilemma | reverse complement strand
TGGTGCTTACGCTTTCAGGAGCTTTGATAAATAATTTTGTTTTGCCTAGTTGATATTGAGATCGATCGATATGAAGGCTTCTTAATATCCATTCGACACCTTGTTTGCCATCGCCCGACCATTGTGGCCAGGTTTCTTTCGTAAGAATTCCATACCTTTGTAAAAATTTGATAAACGGCCTTCTGTACGCGAAACCAGCTCTACGTACTCTGATATTTTCTTTCAAACCTAAATATTCTACCTAAATGGTGTAAAAAAGAAAAATATCAATTCGAGAAATATGTATCTTTACTAGCATTGTTAATATTTTGTTAACATTGTATGCGTAAAATATATATATTATTTTATTATGAAACTCCTGCTTAATGTATAAGATGTCCTAATGTAACATAGCAGAAAATAATCTTTTAATGTTCTACACATCTTTTAGTACTTTGAACAAGGATTTAAATAATACAATATGTTGCCAACGATCTTTGACTCTGCTTGATCCGCTTTGTTTTTAGAGCAAATACCAATCACGCTGATTGATTGCCGCGAAATTCTATTAATATTAAAGTGCGATGTGCTCGCGATTGATTATGTTGAATTGATGTCCGTGATTGACTTGAATGACTGAGTTCTAACGACTAATTGTTAGTGACTGATGTCTAATGTTCGACTGCAAAAACGACGACTGACGAACTTCCGAAGTCAAAAAGTTATTGTGACTCCCCAAAGGGAAAACGGTTCCCTGATTGGCGAGTTGGAGGACTAAGGGTGGGCCCTTGGTCCGCGAATCAGGAGTCCCCAAAGAAGGGAAGATCGACCTCCACAGAAAAATTGCTGGTGGAGGAAATCCCTCCTTCAGAGCGAAATCCTTCAGGAGTCACCCGCACGTGGGGTGTCGGTCACCCTTTATTAAGGGGTTCCCTTTAGGTTCCCTTGACTTTATGGCTTTGAAAATCGTGTCATCATACGCCTATTGTCAGTCAAATTCTAAGTGCCGTTACTTGGAGTCTAAGCTTAAACGAAAAGAATGCCTCGTGTCCGGGGACCCGAGGAAAATGACTGAAGAATGTGAAACCTACAATACGTAGAAAAATAGAAAATGCTGAGTGTGAACTAAAACAGGCCTGGGTTATGTCTTACAATGGAACCGCGAAGGATTATAGAATCCTGAACACAATAAGTTCTTTAATGCAAGGTTATTTCAAGGCCAGGTTATATTTTTTATCGCAAACCTATATTATTCCGAACTTCATTTTATACAAAACGAGACATAACTTTTATCTGAAACATTTTCTTGTAAGATTTCTGATTAAGATATTTAATGACACATCTTATCAAATTAATACTAAATTTACATGTTGCGTATTACGCAGTATTTTATATTTTACTACGTGATTTGTATTCAGAGCTAATAGCGTTTGTTGAATCTCTGCTCAAAATACTGTTAGATAAAACACGTACTAGTTCATTTTCCTTTAAATCAGTTGTCTGCGAGACTTTCCTGTAAATTAGATAGGACATCCTATACTCAATATCTTTGAATTAATTTTATTAGTATGAAATTAATGCAATGTACATAATATTTCGATTAAATATTGTAATAATCGTTGGATTGCTTTGCATCATCAGAAAAGTTTTCAGGAAAATTCAGTCTGGAATATATACACGTATATACTTAATTACAGTATATTAATATTAACAATTAATGTACAAGAAGGTAGTAAAAAATTATTTTCTATTTATTTCTGCAACTAAAAATTTTATATATATTTATCACAAAATATATCAATATTTGTTTATTGGTGCTTGATATTAAATTATATATAGTGGGTCACAGAAATATTCGTATCATCGTCAATTTCTGATTTCTAACGTCTATTATAATCAATAATTAGAATAAATCCAAAAGGAATAACAGATTAAATTCGTAAACATTTTAATTTATGCTTATCGAAGATACCTTTTTTGTATGACTCAATGAATTCTGTATACTTCGCGATACTGTTACGTGGGAATGGAATTAGTGAGGCCCTGAGAGAATGCTAAGAGTGTTTGGGACAACGAAAGTGACTGTGTGCAAGAGGATCGATTGGAAGGGATATTTATATCATAATAAGATTTAAATGAGAGTGTAAGAGTGCAGATTGGAGAAGTAAGTCAGGGAATAGTCAAAAAGCGAGAGTGTTTAGTGTAAAAGTATCAAGGAGTTGTAAGAAATCTATGAGTTCCTAATGTGGTAATGTTTCAAACAGTGTTTGAGAGATAGTGTTAGCGAGTAGAGTTAGTCTTGATATATTCGTTTTACTCGAAATATAAAATTAATTAATCAGAGATGATGCGTGAGAATACATATATCTTTATTTTATGACTCCCCCTGTCCTCTCAATCCTACAATTATTTTGTAAAAAGTTCGTATTTATCAAAAGCTTATTCGACGCAACATAAAACATGTTTTCATTGACAAAAATAAAAAATTGTATAATAATATATTAGCAACTATAAAACATTGATTATTATCGAAATTTGAATATTTCTGTGACTCACTGTATCTAGACACAGATAAAAATTAAAAATTAATAAGGTTTACTGAAAAAAAGAACATACTTGATGCTTTACTCTAACTGAATCCCAGTCTCGAGGTCTTTTTGTCTCATTTGGTTTTATGCATCTAATGTAATGTGGCGTACACTTCATCAATTGATTAACCAATCGACTCGCTTGATTCCTTATCTTGTTACCAGCAGTAGTGGGTCTGGATCTAAGCGTTTTCGTTTTATTTGCTTGAACTTCTTGCGAATATAACTTGTAGACCAAAGAACTGTAAATTTATAACGTATTTAATACATTTTTTGCACAATATTCGCAATACAATAAAAAATCGGGTAATTTCACATTGAAAAATGAACGAAATGTTTGGTATTAAGCTTTTTTGTTCATTGCTTCGTTTTCGAAAAGATCGATTTCGAAAATTTATTCCATTCACGTAAGATAAACACTTTATCATGCGGGAAGAATTCACGAGTATGGAAATCACTTTTAGAATAAGACTTGGTATAAGTTATGGTATCAGATAGCATGGCAAAAGCCTCATACTATTCATTAAAATGAACTTTCATTTTTGAAAAATTTTACTTTAAAGTTTCCTTTTCCTACTTTATATTATACCTTATATAAATATAAGGTTTTATATTTACCCGCATATAGTTGTGACGGGGAAATACGTGGCAAGTATTGAAATNGCGATAAACTGATATAAAATTACAAGATCGACTGTCACTTTGTATTACGACTTTGTATTATTATGTCTGTAGTATTTATAAACCACATCGGAATCTATGTTTATGAATACCAGTACCGATGATAATAATTTAATTGCAAGATCGTGACAGTGTTTAATAGTATAAATTTTCAAATTGTTTGTTTACTTTTTTCTGAACAAAGAATCTCATCCCTTCTTCAGTTGTACTACGAGTACCACTGTTTCCTGTATTCGATATATTAGTACAATTAAATTGAATATTATATAGTGAAAATTATACAATGACAAAATAGTGACACGTTATAAATTACATACGGTAATAAATTATACTATGAAACTATAAAATAAATGATCTATTACAAACGTAATTAATTTTGTACATTTATTTCGATATTGTATATGGTATTAATCGCTATATTGAGCAATTATGCACTATATAGAGAATAAAATTATTTTTAATATTGAGTTTTTCAACGTGTACATTATCTTCTTTTTGATAGCTTATAATTCACAGAAGGAAAGAAAAACAACAGAATAATATATTTATATGTATATGGTTATACACGAATATAACAAATTATTATTAAGATCTCTTAATAAATAAATTTGAAGTTACGTAAGAAATATTATTTTTTTTCTTTTCTTAAGTTTAACGTCGCATCAAGCTAGGTTGTTAGCGACAGGATTCAATAATGGGTCGTTTAAATTTTGTAGATAAGATTGGAGTTGATTAGATATTTTAAAGTATTCTTGATGTGTTTGTCCGAAGTGAGTGCCGTGTGAGGTTTAATTCCGTGTCTTCAAGTCTTCTGCATTCATATAGGACATGGTGGACAGTAAATTGTCAACAGCAGGTGTCGGTCGCACATTGGAGGTTCCATTTTCTTAAATAAGTGTTGGTGTGTAATTTTAGAGTGACCAGTCCTCAAACGAAATATTATAATTCTCTCCTTCCAACTCAGATTATTGATAGAAATTTGCTGGGTGAAATCCTTGACTATATCTTGAATTTTTGTTCGGTTAGAAGTGGTCCAGGTCTGATTTTATTGCATTCTGATGATATATTTTAAACGCTTGATGAGTTCCTGATGGGGAATAGTTAGCTTCATCTAAAGGAAGAGTTATTGACTCCTTAGCGTAGGTGTTCGCTCTTTCGTTTCTGCATATTCCTTGGTAGGAGGACACTGATGCAATAATTATATATAGTATTAAAATATTTTTTAATTAATTCACCTTTTTCTTTTTTAAAAAGGTTAAGCAATGCTTGAATTACGCTTATAGAGTCTGAGTAAATTACATGATTTTGGGAATTGTTAGATTGAATTAATTTTAGGGCATCATGTATTGCGTAGGCTTCAGCAGAGAAAATTAATGTTTGGTTAGGCAGGTGATGTTTAATTGATTTGTTTTCGGTAACAATGGCGTATCCCATTTCGTGGTCAGATTTTGAGGCATCTGTTTATAGTTTCATATACATTTTAAGAATCTAAGCATGTGTTCTTGGGCACTTCTATTATTCTTGATAGAGTCGGCTAAATCTACGTCAGTTTGAGGTGTTAAAATGGTCTAAGGGGCTATAGATTCTTGTTTGCGTTCGATGTCGCAAACAATCTTCGTGATTATCTTTACAGGCGTAAGCACGTTAGGAGGAAACTAACTTTCACCTTGACTCTTCGACGTTTCGAAGATTTCTCATTCTTACTTTTCGACGTTTCGAAGATTTCTCATTCTTACTTTTCGACGTTTCGAAGATTTCTAATTGTTCCCTATCGGTTCGAAGGAAGCTTTTCTCTTACTCTTCGACGTTTCGAAGATTTTGATCTGTACTCTTCGACGTTTCAAAGATTTCTCGTCCTTACTCTTCGACGTTTCGAAGATTTTGATCTGTACTCTTCGACGTTTCAAAGATTTCTCGTCTTTACTCTTCGACGTTTCGAAGACTTTGATCTGTACTCTTCAACGTTTGTCTCTATTCTTCGATGTTTCGAAGACTTCGATCTGTACTCTTCGACGTTTGTCTCTATTCTTCGATGTTTCGAAGACCTTGATCTGTACTCTTCGACGTTTGTCTCTATTCTTCGACGTTTCGAAGCGTTGTCTCTTCTTTATCGGTTCGAAGGAAGCTTTTATTCTTTCTCCACGATTTTCCAAGATGCGTCATGAGAAACTGTGGTGCGGTGGTGGATGGTCCTCTTTTAGAGCGACTAGGGAGTCCTTCCTGATCTCGTGAGATCCCTTGGTCCATTTTTGGCGTTGATTCAGCTGATGGAAGTACTCCTTGTACCATCTGGATCAGAAGTCCTGTTTGACTTCTGGATATGCTGCCACTTCTAGAGCCGATTGGTTGGTGTGGTGCTGAAATCTGCCTCCGGTAGACTCGACAGCAAATTACCAATCAAGAAGTGGGCAAGGGTTAGTGCAGAAGGATCATTCGGATCGGACGAAAGTGGGGCCAACGGCCGCGAATTGAGGATTGCTTCGATTTCGATAATAAGTGTGTTGAATTGTTCGAACATGAACAATTCCTCCCCGACAACGCGCTTGACGTGATGTTTAAAAGTCTTTACCACCGCTTCTCAAAGACCACCAAAATTGGATGACAGCGCTGGGATCAAGTGCCACGCGATGAACTTCTCCGCGAACCAATTTTGAACCCTTGGCTCTTCTCGCAGCTCACGATAGAGCTAAGATAATTCGTGATCTGCTCCGACCAAGTTAGTCCCGTTGTCGGAGTAGATGTTTTTACATATACGCCTTCTCGCAACGAATCGTTTTAACACGGCGATGAATGTTTCCGTTGTCATATCGATTACAACTTCGAGGTGGACAGCCTTTGTCGCGAAACATACAAATATCGCTACGTACACTTTGACCCGTGTTCGATTCCTGAATTTCCTTTCCTTAACCCTTTTAGCATCGAACGACGATATATCGTTGCGCCTCCGTTAGAGCCTTATTATACTCATCACAAGAGGTCTGCGTTTCAGAATAAGTTTATAAAATGTTAAAATGGTTCATATTCGATGCAACACAAATGAAAAAATGGTTATTAGATTTAACTTTTTGTTATATCTTATGCTGATTAGTGCCGAGGGTTTGTATATGTTAGAGCGATAAGGTAGAAACGGGACACGGGATATCCCTCGGATATCCGTCGAAACGGGATAGTTTCTCTGGACCGTAATCGCAATCTTTACGATGTTTATGATAGTTATCAGAAAACCCAAGTGGCACCCGTGCATCGACACGGCCAGCCTAAAATCTTTTTCAATCTTTCTTGATCCGTCTAACGTGCAGTCAGTGTTCAAAAGCCGTCAACGTTTTCATGGAAACAAATTTTTTTTTTTTTAGTAAAAATAAGGAAATATTACATATTTTTAGTGGCCAGAGAACTAACTATAAATATCTATAATACCACCTATATTTTTTTTAATGTTGTATTACCAGCTGCATGATCTACTTGTGTAGTAGATCTGTCTGACGCTTGCCGTGCATCATAGCGTTATCCTTTCGTTTTGCTATCCGACACCAACTATTTCATTGCAAATGATTGCAAAATGCAATGCCAATACATCATACTATCTGATATATATAAAGCTATGACCAAACGGTGATTTTTTTTTATATGCAATTACGATTTGAAAAAGAGAAATCACTTTGTACGATTTTCATGATGCCTTATATTTATGTTATTCTTATGATTTTCAATAAATATCGAAACACAATTGGCGGCGTTTCATTCCCCGTTTATTTCGCAATATGCTGCTTTTTAAATTTTATAAATATCACTCCTACTTTCGTTTTTATGAGCATTTTCGCAAACCTCTATAAATTCGCCGATTCGGCCCGGTATTCTTCGCTTAGGTACGCTTCTTTCGCTCGGTGCTAAAAGGGTTAATGAAAAACGGGCCGCAGTAGTCGATGCCACAATTCAGGGATGGGCAGTTTTCGGTGACGCGTGCCGCAGGTAAGTGTTCCCCATCGTATAATTGACCGCTGGTGGGTCTATGCGGAAGCACCTGACGCATTGCCACACGACCTTGCGTGCTGTGTTCCTTCCGTTGATCGGCCTGTATGTTGTCCAACGACCGACAATGTGGTGTTGATGCCTGCGTGGTGAGCTTCGAGATGGGCGTTGCGAATTATGACGGTTGTGAGATGGTGGTGTTGGGGTAGTAATATAGGGTGTTTGGCTTCGTTTGCTAAGGCTGAATTCTGCAGTCGGCCTCCAACACGCAATACGTCTTCCTCGTCCAGGAAGGGTCGCAACGGTAGCAGTTTATTGTTGTTGGCTAAATCCTTTTTGCCTTTGAGTGCTTATAATTCTGCCTGGAAAATGGACCCTTGCAGGAGTTGCATTATTCTTATATTAGCACAGTGGAGCTCCTCTGCCATTAATGGTCCCTTGTTCCTGCGATACATTCCGAACCGAAGACAATATGCGACGATTCTGCGTAGTCGTTTAGACTATCGCCTCAGGAAGTCTTCGGCGTACGCGATGGAAGACGCGAAAACACGTGACTGATCGTGTTTCTGGAACCTCGGGAATGACGTTGAACACCGAAAGCGGCCATTCCGACTCCGGGTTGGTTATCCATCTCGGTCCATGGCGCCAGATGGTGTCCTCCCGGAATTTTTCTGCCATTTGTCCTCGCGATATTAAGTCGGCCAGGTTGTCGCTTGTTGAGATGTGTCGCCAAGATGAAACGCTGGTGTTTTGGCGGATCTCTGAGACTCGATTCGCGACGAACGTCTTTAGCGTATTTGGTTCTCTTCGTATCCAATTGAAGACAATCGTTGAGTCTGTCCAGAAGGTGACGTTTGTGAACCCTTGCACATAAGCCCTTTAGATGGTCGCATACAAGGTCGTCAGTAGGAGTGCCTTGCACAACACCGATCTGACGAGGCTGATTGTTTTCAGCGGTGCGACGCGCGACTTTGCACATAGTAGCTATACCTTGATACAACCGTTCTCATCTATGGTTCGCACATAGATGCATGCGCCGTAGGCACGATTGCTTGCGTCACAGAACCCATGGAGCTCCATCCTTTGGGTTGACCTTTGTGACACGTGGCATGGAGACCTGGTTCAGCTTGTAAAACTGCTGCGCGCAATTGGTCTATTCCAAGTGTATGTCGATGGGGAGCGATTCGTCCCGATGTAACTTCAATTGCCATAATCTTATGACAACGTTACGTTAACCGGTGCTAACAGACCCAACGGATCGAATATCCTAGCGATCGCTGACAGTATCGTTCGTTTTGTGACCCTGTCGTCGAAGGTAGGTTCTACCGTGTACAAGATATTGTCATTTCGCGGATCTCGAGAAATACCCAGCGTCTTAATAGAAGAATCTTCGAAAAACTTCGGATCGATTTATTCTTTGGATAGACCAGTGAGGAGTAACGGTTTATTTGGCACCCACTGTCGAATTTTCAGTCTTCCGCTTGCTCGTCAAAAGGTCATCAACGTAGAGATCCCACTTAAGTATGACCGACGCATTTGGGGCGTTATGCGCTTCGTCTTCGATGAGTTGATGAAGTCTTCGAATCGCAAGGAAATGGGCTGGTGACAGACCAAACGTGATCGTGTTCAACTCGTACGTCTTGATCCATTGGTCTAGCTTATCGCGCCATAGGATCCCTTGAAATCGTCGGTCTTGCGGTCTCACATCGAATTGCCTATACATTTTTTCTATATCCCCCGTGAGAACATTGGAGTGTGCCCGAAAACGTGTGAGAAGCGCAAACAGGTCATCTTGTATCGTTGGCCCTGTCATGAGTGCGTTATTCAACGATAGTCTGGTCTTGATTTCGCCGAGTCATCGAAGACTCGCAGGTACTCGTGGTACTCGCAGACTTAATGACGGCATGGCGAGACAGGTAAAAATTGTCGGTATTGGACGACGGTTGGACCTCACTCATGTGGCCAAGGTCGATAGGACGGCAGTATAATCTTGTTTCAGTTCAGGATCGCAGCTGAATTTCTTCTCGATAGCCAATAACCGTCTGAGAGCCTAGAATCGTGATTCTCCGAATTCTTCCTTGCGTCGGTTGAACGGTAACGCGATGGTAAAGCTAAAATAATAAAGTTTATAATTATACTAAAATAAAGTTTCGTCTCGACTGACGCTGTCCTGGAAGTGCTGTTCGCATTCCTGTTCTTCCGTGGTAAGATGTTGTTTTTGAGCACCTTCCTCAGCGGCCCAAAATTTCTTGAGATCGAAAATTGGTTGAGAAATGAATATCTTGTGCCTCGTCTGTGATTTAGGTGCTGTTCCACTCTCCCCAATGACCCATCCGAATTGCGTCTTTTGCAAGATGAGGTCAGGTTAATAAAATTTTGCTTTTTGAAGCAAAAAGCCGCAGTTGACCAATGCTCAAACTCGATAGTGTGGGTCCGACGTTGATGAGCATGTCAACTGGTCGCGGATGGTGAAACTGAGGATCCGCCAGTTTCACATTGGCTGGGATCGGCAAGCGCGCTCGGTCGACTTGCCGATCTGGTATTAGTATTAGAAACTTCAATGAACGCGTGAAGTTCGATACGCAGGACTCGATCGTGGCGGTTATCATGCCATTTGTTTTCGTATTTTTCAGACTCAGCGCTTCTATTTTCGTGCACAGGGTGTTGCCGGGATCTTTAGTTTTTTCGCCAGATCCTCGGTGATAAAATTCCCAGTCGAACGCGTGTCGACTAAAGCTCTGCACCCGTGGCTCCTTCCATCGCGATCATGGACGTAAACGATTACGGTAGCGAGAATTTTGTTGTCGTGGTCCGGGGACGGTGCGGGTTTCGGTTTTTCCTTGGCGATTTCCTTCTTGTCCGAATTGAGTCATAGACGGGCGTCCTGGTGGAGCTTCGAGTTGTGTATACCATTGCCCACAATGTGTACACATGACTGGGCAATAAGCAATTCAGGCATAGATTATGACGATGGGTTGCCTCGATTCGCTACGGTACCTTCATTTCCATAAATTTGCGGCACCTGTACAAGAGGTGCGTGTTCGAATCGCACGCGCCGCACAGGGAGCGTTGACTGGATAGCTTCCCTTCCTCTTCACGTTCGACCGAGGAGAGGGTTGTTTTTCACGCCTTTGGTTCTGTTGTTTGCGGTAGCGATTCCGTGATCCGCGAGGGGACTTGGCGACGATCTGCCGTGTCTCACGCACGCTAAATACGTCTGTGCTCGGATGGAATTGGTAGGAGGCGTTCGCGAACAATAGTGAGTCGATTGGGACTCACACATCGGTGGCGTTCGCGGATAATAATGGGCCGATCGGGACTCACACGTCGGCGGCGTTCGCTAACGATATTGGGTCGATCGGGTTTGGGTCGCGCTCGGTATCGCCCTGGACGTGGCGGATTTGTGCGTTGAGTTGTTTCCCTATCGGGCCCCACGCTGGGACGATCTCATTCGTGTTCTTATCCTGGGCCATCTTCGTAATGAATCTCATTAGCTCCTCGATCGTGGGTGGCTCCGTGCCGATGTTATTGAGATCCCAGCCTTTTCGCGTTTCTCTGTCCAAGTTACTTATCATCATGCTACATATGATGTCGTTCAGCATGTCGTTAGATGTCCGAAACAAGACTTCAACCGACTTCAATCGTGCCCGGACTTGTTTTGCTTGCCAAGTCGCGAAATTCCTCGGATGAATTGGCCGTTTATGGAGCCAATATTGCATAATAAACATACATGACGCAAGATAAGGACCCGTTTGTCGTCATACATCTTGATCAAGCTTTCCTACGCCGCGTCGTAGTTGTCTTCGGACAGCGTGAAGTCTTCTATCGCTTCTTTCGCTCTGCTCGTTATCGCGCGTTCTAGGTATTGAAACTTCTACGTTTTGCTCAATCCGCTTCATTCGTGGACGAGCGTTCTGTATGCGTCCTTGAATGATAGCCATGTTTCTATTCGGCTATTGAACATCGGTGGGTTGACAGCATTCAATGGCAGGGTCATCGACGGTGTGCTCCTGGATGAAACGGGAGTCACGTCTGTGCGCTACGATCTTCCCGGATTTTTACTGACCTCCAGTCCTTTAACCATTTGGCACGGCACGCCTGGTCGCGGATGACACAAAAACCGTTCATCACGATATCTGCTACATTACGTGGGAATAGAGTTTTAAATGAATAATCCAAATTAATGCGGTTTAGGTGAAACAAATGAGAAATAAAGCACAAAACGTATAATACTGTCAAAAATGGTGCTATCCGCGAAAGTTACTATAGTAGCCCGTCGTTCAGAGTGATGATGAAACCACTATAGTGGCGCCTCGTACCTAGGAGGTTAAGTATGTACTTTGCCGTGGCCGTCATAGTAACATAGTTATCTGTGACAGTTTCTTATTCTCGTTCCATTTTGTCGAAGTCACCGCAGAGCCCGATTCAGTCCTGTGCCTCGTTGCAAGCTTGGAATAGGATTTGTAGACAGTCCATCTTGTCCTGAAGTTTTAATCGTTTGGATCCAGAGTCCGTGTATGTTTCGACATATTGTGACATTGCCGTTATTTGTGTTTTGAACGCTCGGCACTTGTATCGCAAGTGACGAATATCACTTTCGATGCTGGTCTGGTTTTTGCGCTTATCGGTTCCATTTCGCTGACAAGTATTTGGGATAATACGGAAGGAGGTGATCGGTAATTCAACAACGATACGAGCCTACCTTTCGCTGGATCTCGAACTGCTGGTTGTTCTCTGGTAGTTCTGTCGCCAGGAGTGTCCTGGTGCTCCGTTGTTCGATGTCCAAGTCTCCTTCTTGTCAAGGTGTCGTTTCCTCTTTCCGCGTGTGTGGATTAGGCCATAGACTGTGGCTCTCGACTTCGTGGCACTTGCACAAGTCACTGATCCGGCTTGAAGGATCAAAAAATGTCGCATCGCGATCGAACTCACGTAATTTCGACGGGTTCTAAGGCCGTCTTGCAACTACGACACGTGTTGCCCGCCAAATTAATCTTGGGCAACTGTTTCAATTTGCCTGTGCTCGATAATAATCTTCGAGATGATTATCTTTACAGGCGTAAGCACGTTAGGAGGAAATTAACTACGTTTCGAAGATTTCTCGTCCTTAATCCTCGACATTTCGAAGATTTCTAATTCTTCACTATCGGTTCGAAAGAAGCTTTTCTTATTCTTTGACGTTTCGAAGATTTTCATCTGCACTCTTCGACGTTTCGAAGATTTCTCGTCCTTACTCTTCGACGTTTCGAAGATTTATCTACTCTTCGACGTTTCAAGGCGTTATCTCTTCCTTATCGGTTCGAAGGAAGCTTTTATTCTTTCTCCACGATTTTCCAAGATGCTTCTTGAAAAACTGTGCAGTTATCCAAACAAGGGAAAACGTACCCGATTGGCGTTTTGGGATCAAGAGCGTTCTCTTGGTCCACGTATGGGTCATCTTGAAGGAAGGAAAAGTCCTTCCACACGAGACAGTAATGGAAAGAACCTCCGCCTTGAAGGTGAGGTGTATTAATAAATTATACGATGTCATCCGAGCACGGTGACCGGAGTGTTTGCTGTTTTGGGGGCCACTCGATATTTATGACCCCGCGCTAGGGTCTGGGAACGTCCACGAGTGTAGAGCACGTGGACCCCCCATTGAACCA
>NIJG01000786.1:33215-47292 GCA_002201625.1 Euglossa dilemma | reverse complement strand
ATTAACTACTGGAATTGCAGGCATGACTATCAGTCGGTCCGTGCCGCACATAAGTAAGGTGGAAACGGTCTCCAACGGTTTGACACGTGATCTTCATATTCATATATGAAATTAAGGTGCCCGTCACTAAAATGAATACTAATCTACTTCTCCGAACACGAAGACCTTCTCACGATAGAGCGGGATAGGTTCTCGAAATGTAAGGTATTCGGTATAATATCTTCATACGTATTGGTAACGATCGCAATCGGTTTGACACACGACTTTGTCATTCAATCCATGAATTAAGGAGTCCAGGGCTAAAACTGTGCTGCCGATTTACACCGGTACACCTTGTTTGACTTTCGGAAGCACAGGATTGGTGTCGCTATACACTCAGCCGATCGATACTCAAAGCATGTGAAAACATTCTCGAACGGCTGGACCTTCCACCTTTATATGTCATACTTGAAATTAAGGTGCCCTTCACTAAAATATATACTAGTTTGCTTCTCTGAACACGATGTTATGCTCTCGATATTGTGGAACACGTTATCGGAACGTTACTTATACTGCAAAAAAAATGACTTTACAACAATTGGTAATGTTCTTCGACTATTTGACTCCCTACTTTATTGCTCATGCCGAGAATTCAGGTGTCAATTGCCAATGCTGTACAGCCGATTAACACCCGGAATGTCGGGATGGACACTTGGAATCTCAGGGTAGGTGAAGCTATTGACTAAGCTGTACGACCCTCAATGAAGGGGGTAACGTTCTGGATGGGTTTGCCTCGCGATTTTCTGGTGAATTGATGATATTATGTTGCCCGGCAATAGCAATTATTCTATTTTGCTTCTCTGGCCACGAAGTTATACTATCGATGCAGCTGGTTAGCTTCGCGCAAAGTACTGTCTTCGGTGAAAAGTTAGACTATACACCATTTGGTATCGTTCTACAGCGGTTTCACGGTCAGCTTTAATATTCATACCGTGAACTCAGGCGTCGGTAGCTATTACTGTACCGCGGAATTACTACTCCCGGAATACCTAGATGACTTTCGGAATCTCAGGATAGGTAAAGCAATTCACTTGGCCTTTTGTCTCTCACAGTATGTGGCATCGTTCTCGAACGGTTTGACAGTCCATCTTCTAATTTATAGATCAAGATAAGGTGCCGGTCACTGTAACGATTACTAATTTGTATCTCTGAGTACGAAGTAATTCTCCGCATACATCGGGTTACGTTCTCGGAGGGTAAGGTTTTCTGTAAAACTTTCAACATTATCCCAATATGTATCGGTCTACGATTGTCTGACTCTGTACTTTAATATTCTAACCGTGACATAAGGTATCTATTGCGCATACTGTCCAGCGAATTTACTCCCGTATTTCCTGGTTTGATTTTCGGAATCCCTGGATAGGTGACGCGATTGATTTATGCGATCGGCTCTCAAGGAGGGTGAAAACGTTCTTAATTGATTTGACCCACGATCTTCTTATTCATAATGAAATTACGGTCCCTATCACCAAGATGTTTACTAATATATTCCTCTGACCACGGAGCTATACTCTCGTTACGGCGGATTAGCTTCTTGGACGGTTAAGACATTCAGTATAATGTTCGACTTTATAGGAATTAGTAACGATCTCACAAGATGTGACGCTCTATGTTAATGTTCATTCCGCGAATTAAAGTGCCTATTGGCATTGCAGTTCAGCGAATTTGCACCAGTGATACTTGGTTTGGCTTTCCGAATCACTGGATAGGTGAAGATATTGACTTATCCATACTACTCTCATACAGTGTTGTAACATTCCCAAATGGTTACACGCATTATTTTAATATTCAAACCGTGAATGCAGGTGTTTATTACCAGTACTGTTCGGCGGATTTACTGCCGGAGTACCTGGTTTGTCTCTCAGAATCGCAGAATAGGTGAAACTATTGACTTGGCTGATCGACTCCCAAGAAAGGTGGTAACGTTCTCCAACGATTTGAATCTCGATTTTTCCACTCAATCATGAAAATGAGGTGCCCCTCTGCCAAAATGTCTTCAGATTTGTTTTTTCGCGGACAGTAAGTAAGACACTCCCTACAGCAGGTTAATATTCTCGGCAGGTAATGTATTGGGTATGAAGAATGACATTATACGAATTGGTTATGACCTCCGACGGTTTGTTTCACTTCTTTAATATTCAAATCGTGAATAAAGGCATCTATTGTCAATACTTTTCAGCGAATTCACTCCCGGGCAGCCTGGTTTCACTCTCCGAACCACAGGATAGGTGAAGCTATTGTGTTATATGTGCAGTGTCTCGAAGGAGGTGGTAACGTTCTCGAACGGCTTGGCCCTCAATCACATAATTCATGCATGAATTTATGTTGCTGTCACTAAATTGTGTACTAATGTTTTTCACAAAACACGTAGCAATACTCTCGATGCTGCGGGTTAGCTTCTCGGACGGTTTGACGGTCGATATTTCTATTTATACATGAAAATAAAGTGTCCAGCTGTTAAAATATCTACTCATTTGTTCCTGTAAATATTACGCAATACTTTCGCCACAGCGGGCTGAGTTCTCCTATGGAAAGCTATTGGGTGGAATTAATGACTTTATAACAATTGGTAATGTTATCCCACAACTGGACTCTCTACTTTATCTTCACACCGTGCGATAACGAATGTATTGCCAATAGTGTTCAGCGGATTTACTTCAGGATTATCTGTTACGAATCTCTGAATCTCAGCAATCGTGAAGCTATTCACTTAGCGGTTCATCTCTCACAGAAGGTGGCAACGTACTCGAGCGAGTTGACCATCGATCCTTTAATTCGCACATTAAGTTACGGTGCCATTCACTGAAATGAATACTAGTTTCGTTCACTGAACGCGACGTTATACGCTCGAAGCGGCAGGTTAGCGCCTCCGAAGGTGTCTATCGGTAAAGTGTTTGACGCTATACCAATATGTAACGGTCAACAACGGATTGACCGTCTGCTTTAATATTCATACTGTGACTTAAGGTGCCTATTGCAAGTACTGTTCAGTGGATTTACTCCTGGAATGCCAGGCTTGTCTCCCGGATTCGCAAGTATAGGTGCAGTTATTGATTCAGCCGAACGACTCTCAAAGTAGGTGGAAACGATCTCGAGCTGCTTGATCCACGATCTTCTAATTCATACATGATGCCAGGATGCCCGTACACTGAAATGAATACTAACGTCTTTCTCTGAGTACGAATTTATACTCTCCAGACGCCGAGTTTGCTTCTCCGAGGGTAAGACCATCGGTAAAGTGTCTGACTATAAACCAATTGGTAACGCTCTCAAAGTGTTTTACGCTCTACTGATATATTCAAACAGTGAATTATGGTGCCTACTGCCAAAGCTCTACAGCAGACTTACTCCCAGAATACATGGTTTGTCTCTCCGAATCACAGGATAGGTGAAGCTATTGACTTAGCTGTTCGAATGTCATAGACGGTGGTAACGGTCTCGAACTCGATCCTGAACCAACGATCGTCTAATTCATACATGAAATTAAGGGGCCCGGCACTAAAATGACTACCAATTCGTTTCTCGGAACACGAAGTGATACCCGCGATACAGCGGGTAATATTCCCGGAATGTAAGGTATGCGGTAAAAAGTACGATTTTATACGAATTGGTAACGTTCTTAATCGCTTTGATCCTCTACTTTAATATTCATGCGGTGGACTAACGTTTCCATTGCCAATACTGCTCAGCGGATTTACTCCTGGGATTCCAAGCTTGATTCTTGGAGTCACAACTACGTGTGAAGCTGTTGACTCAGCCGTTCGACTGCAAAAGAAGGTGGTAACTATCTCGAATGGTTTGAGGCACGATCTTCTAATTCGTACATGAAATTAAGGTGTCCGTCACTGAAATGTATACTCATTTGTTTCTCCGTACACGAAGTTCTACACCTGATACAACTAGTCTGGTTCTTGGAAGGTAATGCCTTCCGAGAATAGTTGACTTTATTCGAATTGGTAATGTTCCACGACGGTTAGATTCTTTTCAAAATCTTCATACCGTGAATTAAGGTATCTCATGCCACTACTGTTCAGCGGATTTAATCCCGGATTACCTTGCTTGACTCTCGGAATCACAGAATAGGTGCAGCTATTGACTTAGACGTTCGATCCTGCATGATGGTGGCAACGTTCTGGATCGGTTTGACCCTAGATCTTTATAGGTCATACACGAAATTAAGGTGGCCGTGACCAAAATGCCTACTAATTTGTGTCCGTAGCACTAAGCAAGGCACTCGATACAGGGGGTTATGTTCTCGGAAGGTATGGTATTCGGTAAAAAAAAATGACTTTACACAAAATTGGTATCATTCTACGGCGGTTTAACTCTCTACTTTGATATTTATACCGCGAGTTAAGGCATCGCATGCCAATACTGCACAGGGAATTTACTCCCTGTGTATCTGGTTCGACTAGCGGAATCACCCAATATGTGAAAGTATTGTCTTAGCCGTTCGATTTCCAAAGAAGGTTGTAACGTTCTCGAACGGTTTATTTCTCGATCTTCGAATTCATACCTGAAATTAAGGTGGACGTCCCGA
Organism: Euglossa dilemma; assembly: GCA_002201625.1. NCBI lineage: Eukaryota > Metazoa > Arthropoda > Insecta > Hymenoptera > Apidae > Euglossa > Euglossa dilemma. Next base: position 42,713 of record NIJG01000786.1, on the reverse strand, counting down.
AAATATTTAATAATAATTAGTTTCTCTGGACAAGAAGTTACTCGTTCGATTCAGCGGGTTAGTTCTTCGGAGGGTAAGAACTTCGGTAAAGCGGTTGCCTTTATACCAATTGGTATCGTTCTCAAACGGATTGACGCTGTACTTTAACATTAAAGCCGAGAATTAGGGTATCTATTGCCAACATTGTTCAGCGGATTTACTACCGGAATACTTGATTTGTCATTCTGAACCTCAGGATAGGTGAAGCTATTGTATTATATGCGCGATTTCACGATGGAGGAGGTAACGTTCTCGAACGGTTTCATCCTCGATCTACACATTCATACATGAAATTAAGGTGCCCTTCACTGCAGCGTATACTAATTTGTAACTCTGAATACGACGTAATACTCTACATACATCGGGTTACGTTCTCGGAGGGTAAGGTTTTCGGTACCACTTTTCACATTATACCAATATGTAACGTTCTACAAATGTTATACTCTGTATTTTAAAATTCAAACCCCGAACAAAAGTGTGCATTGCCGTAGGGTTTAGCGCACTGACTCTCGGAAAACCTGGTTTGACTATCGCCATACCAGGATTGGTGAAGTTATTGACTTAGCCGTTCGACTCTTAAAGAAGGGGGGATCGTTGTCGAACGGGTTGACTCGCGATTATTCTATTCACACATGAAAAAATTGTGACTGTCTGCTAAAATGTCTACTAATTTGCTTCCGTGAGCACTAAGCATAAAACTCGCTGCAGCGGTATATTTTCTACGAATGTAATGTATTCGGTAAAAGGAATGACAGTATAGCAATTGGTAATGTTCTCCGACGGATTGACCTACTGTAATACTCATACCGCGAATAAAGGTGTCTACTACCAATACTGATCAGCGGACTAACCGCAGGAATACCAGGCTTCAGTCTCGGAATCACAGGATGGGCGAAACTGTTGACTCAGCTGTTAGACTCTCAAAGAAGACGGAAACGTTCTCCAGCGGTTTGACCATCGACCATCTAAATTATGCTTAAATATTAAGGTGCCGTCACTAAATTGTGTACTAATGTGGTACTCTAAATACGTAGCTATACTCTTAATGCGGCGGGTTATCTTCTCGGCCGATAAGGTATTCGGTAAAAGATTTGATTTTATAGAAATTAATAACGTTCTGACGCTCTATCTTAATATTCACTCCGCCAGTTAAGGTATCTCTTGCCGATTCTGTACAGCGCATTTATAACCGGAATATCTCGATTGACTTTCGGAATCATATGATCGGTGAACCTTCTGCTTTAGCCATGCTATTGTCAAAGTAGGGGGTAACGTTCTAGAACGATTTGACAATCATCCAATTGACACATGTAGATAAAATGTCCGGCAGCTAAAGTGTCTACTAGTTTGTTTCTATGAACACTATGCAAGGAACTTGCTGCAGCGTGTTAGGTTCTCAGAGGGTAAGGTGTACGGTGAAAAATTTTAGCTGATACCAGTAGGTAACAATGTACGATGTTTCGAATCACCATATTGCTATTTACACCGTAAATTACGGTATGCATTTCAAATATCCTTCAGCGGATGTACGCCCGGAATACCTAGTTGTACTCTCGGAAGCACAGGATAGCTGGAGCTACTGACTTGGCCTTTCGAATCGCAAAGAGGTAAGTAACGATCTCGATCGGTTTGACCATCGATATTCTAATTCATACCTGAATTTAAGCTGCCGTCACTAAAATGTTACTAATGTGTTTCTCTGGACACGAAGTTATACTCTCGATGATGCCGGTGAGGATCGCCGAAAGTAAGGCCTTCTGTAAAACGTTTGACTTTATACCATCTTGTAACGCTCTCAAACGGTTTGCCTGTCTACTTTAATATTCATACCGTGAATTAAGGTGTCTTTTGCCAATACGGCTAAGCGGATTTACTCCAGAAATTCCCGGCTTGACTGCCGGAATCACAAGTATTGGTAAAGCTATTGAATCAGCCGTTCGTCTGCCGAAGAATCTGGTAACATTTTCGAAAGTATTGACTCCAGAGCATCCTATAGATACATGAAATTAAGGTGCCCGTCTCTACAAGATATACTAATTTGTATCTCTGAACACGATGTTAAACTCTCGACAAAGCGGTATAGGCTCTCGGAGGGTAAGGATTTCGTAAAACTATTAACATTATACCAATATGTAACGTTCGACAAATGTTTGACTGTGAACTTTAATATTCAAACGGTGATCTACTGTGTCCAATGCCAATAGCATACAGCGGATTGACCCTCGAAATACCCGGATCGACTCTCGAAATCGCGGGATGGGTGATGCTATTGACTTAGCCTTTCGTCTCTCACAGAAAGTGGTAACGTTCTCGAGCGATTTAACTCTCGATCACTTAACTCATGCATAAAATTATGCTGCTCGGCACTAAAATGACATTATAACAATTGGTAATGTTCTCCGACGGTTTGAATTTCAATCTGAATGTTCATGCCGTAAATTACGATATCTATTGCCAATACTGTTCAGCGCATTTACGCCTAGAACACGCGTTCTCACTCTCGCAGCCAAAGGATATGAGAAGCCATTGACTTAGATGAGTGGCTCTCATAGAAGGTGGAATCGTTCTGCAATGGTTCGACTATCGATTTTTCTATTCTAACATGAAACAAAGGATCTATTGCCAATAGTGTCCAGTGCGTTTGCTCCCGGAGTGACTGCTTTGACTCACTGAATCACAGGATAGATGAAGCTAATGACTTAGCAATTCGAATATCAAGGAAGATGGTAACGATCTCGACCGGTTAGGCACTCGACCTTCTAATTCATACACCAAAATAAGGAGTGCTTCTGATATAATGTCTACCGATATGTTTTCTCGAGCACTGAGCATGCCACTCGCTACAGCGCGTTAGGTTCTAGGACCGTTATGTATTCGGTAAAGAGAGCGACTCTATACCAATTGATAATATTCCTCGACCGACTGACCATTTACTTTAATATTCCTACCGTGGATTAATGTGTCTCATGACAATAGTATTCTGCGGATTTACTATTGGAATACCTGGTGTGACTCTCGGAATCACAGGATTGGGGAAGCTATTGTCTTAGCGTTTCGACTCCAAACGGAGGGAGCACCTTTCTTTAAGGGTTTGACTCTCGATTTTGATACTTATACATGACACGGTGGTGCTCGTCTGCTAACATGTCCACTAATTGGATTTCGTGAACATTGAGCAAGATACATGCTACAGCGGGTAAAACTTTCGGATGGTGAGGTATTCGGTAAAAGGAATGACTTTATGTGAATTCTTATTTATATTCCTCGATTTGTCTCTCAACTTTCTTATTTATATCACGAACAAAGGTGTCCTATGCCTATGCAACTCAGCCCCTTTACTTCACGCATACCTAGCTTGGCCCTCGGAATCACAGGATATGTGAATCTAATTGACTTAGCCTTTCGTCCAAAATAGGGGGTGGAAATGTTCTCAATGGGTTCAATCCTCGATCTTCTAAATCATACTTATAATTAATGTGCCCATCATTAACATGTGGAATAATTTGTTTCTCTAAACACGAAGTTATACTCTCGATACAGCGTGTTACGTTCTCGTAATGTCAGGCCTTGGGCACAAAGTTTGTCTCTATAGCAATTGGTAATGTTCACCGACGCTTTATCTCTTTACTTTAACGATCAAACCGTGAATTGAGGTGTCTATTCCCAATACTGATCAGTGGATTTATTCGCGGAATACGTGGTCTGACTCCCGGTATGACAAGATACGTGAAGCTATTGACTTAGGTGATCGGCTCTCAAGGAAGGTGGGAACGTTCTAAAGCAGCTTGACTCACGTTCTTCTAATTCATACATGAAATTAGGCCACCCGTCGCTAAAATGCATACTAATTTGCTTCTCTGAAAACGAAGTTACAAGCTCGATACAACGGGACAGCTTCTCGGAAGGTAATGCCTTCGGTAGAAAGTTTGACACTTTACGAATAGATATCGTTCTGCAACGGTGTGACGGTCAGCCTTTATATTCATACCTTCTGCAACGGTGTCTGTTGCCAATTCTGGACGGAGCATTTAGTCTAGGAGTACTTCGTTTGACTCTCGGAGTCGCAAGATATGTGATGCTATTGACTTAACTGATCGACTCTCAAAGACGGTGGTAACGTTCTCGTACGGTTTGTCACTCGGTCATCTAATTCATGGATGAAATTAGGGAGCTCGTCACTAAATTCTATACTAGATCGTACCCCTGATCGCGGTGCTATAATCTCGATACGGTTGGTCAGAGTATCGTAGTGTAAGGCATTCTGTAAGAAGTACAACCCTACTCGAATAGGAAATGCTCTTCAACGGCTTAACGGCTGGCTTCAATACTCAATCCGTGAATTAAGATGTATATTGTCAATACTGTACAGAGAATTTACTCCCGGAAAATCTGGTTTATCCTTCGGAATCATAGGACATGTGAAGCTATTGTCTTAGCCGTTCGACTGTCAATGAAAGTTGCCACGTTCTTGAAGGTCTCGATACTCGATCACCTAATTCGTACGTGAAATTAAGGTGCGCGTGACTAAAGTGTGACTATACAACCTTGCTTCTCTAAACCTGGAGTTATACTTTCGATACAGTGAATTTCCACTTCGGAAGGTAAGGCCTTCGGTAAATAGCGTGACTATATACCAATAAGTATCATTCAACAGCGGCTTGACTCTGTACTTTAATATTCATACAGTGAACTGTGGTGTCGATTGCTAATAATGTAGAGTGGAATTTCTCCTAGAATATCAGGCATGACTCTCGACATCACAGGATAGGTGAAGCTGTTGACTTAGCTGTTCGCCTCACATAAAGTGGGGTTACTTTCTCGAACGGTGTGACCCTCGATTTTCCTATCCTACGGAAAAATAAGGTGTCCATCTGCTAAAATGTATACTAATTTCAACCGCTGAACACCATGTTATACCCTCAATATAGTGCGTTAGGCTCTCGGTGGGTAAGGTATTAGGTAAAACATATGTCATTATCGCAATTGGTAACGTTCTCAAACGGCTTGACGCTCTATTTTCATATTAAAATCGTGAATTAAGGTGTCTATTATCATTACTGTACAGCGGATTTACTCCCGGACTACTTGGTTTTATTCTCGGAACCGCAGGATAGGTGAAGCTATTGTCGCAGCCGTTCGTCTGTGACAGAAGGTCGCAACGTTCCCGAAAGGGCTAACACCCGATCATATCATTTATACATGAAGTTGTTGTGTCCGTCACTGATATGAACACTAACTTCATTCTCTGAACACGAAGTCTATGAAGCCGGTGAGGATCGCGGATGGTAAGGCCTTCGTTAATACGTTTGATTTTATTCCAACTGGTAACGCTCTCTAATGTTTCGATGCTCTTCTTCAATATTGATACCGTTAAGTAACCGGTCTATTGCCTATACTTTCCAGCGGATTATTCCAGAAATACCTGGCATTACTCTCGGAATCATAGGGTAGATAAAGCTATTGACTTAGATGTTCGACCGTCGAAGAAGCTGGAGACTTTCTCGAATGGTTTGACCATCTAAATTCTAATTCATACATGAATTTAAGGGGCCGTCACTAAAACTTATACTGATGTGCTTCTGTAAATACGAAGTTGTACCCTCGATGCAGCGGATTAGCTTCTCGGGGGCTTATGTCTTCGGTAAGACTTTTGACGTTATAGCAATTGGTAACGATTTACACCGGTATGACTGTCTGCTTTAATATTCAAATCATGAATTAAGGTGTCTCTTGCCAATATTGCTCACGGGATTCTGTCCCGGCATACCTAGTTTGACTCTCGGAATTTCGAGGCAGGTAAAGCTATTCACATAGCCGTTGGTCCCTTGAAGATGGTGGCAGCGATCTCGAGCGGTTTGACGCTCGATCTTCTAATTCGTACGTGAAGCTAAGGTGACACACACTGAAATGAATACTAATTTCTTTCGCTGAACACGATCTTATGCTCTCGATGAAGCCGGTGAGGTTCACACAAGGTAAGGCGCAATACGTTTGACTTTGTTCCAATTGGTAAGGCGCTCAAACGATTTGACGCTCTACTTTAATAATCAATCCGCGTATTAAGGTATATATTGCCAATACTTTACAGCGCATTTACTGTCGGAATATCTGGTTTAACTTTCGGAATCACAAGCTGCATGAAGCTATTCCCATAGCAGTTCGAATCTCATAGAAGGTGGTAACTTTCTCGAAAGATTTGATCCTAGATTCCGCTATTCTCGCATGAAAACTTGTCGGCCTGCTAAAATGTATACTAATTTCTACCACTCAACACCATATTGTACTCTCGATACAGTGCGTTAGTCTTTCGAAGGCATAGGTATTCCGTATAACGATTGACTTTATACCAATTGGTAATGTCATCAAGAGGATAGACCCTCTATTTTAATATTCAGACCATGTTCCATGGTGTCTATTACCCATACTGTAAGCGGACTTACTCCCGGGATACCTGGTTTGACTTTCGGAATCACAGGATAGGTCAAGCTGCTAACTAATCCGTTAGACTATCAAGGAAGATGGGATCGTCCTCGAACGGTTTGACTCTCGATAATTCTGTTCATACATGAAAATAAGGTCTGCTTCTCCTATAATGTCTACCAATTTCTTTCCGTGAATGATGACTAAGACAATGCCTACAGCGGGTTAGGTCCTCTCTAAGTATAGACACCAGTAAAACGATTGACTTTATACCAATTGGTAACGCTCTCATACGGTTTGACGAAATACTTTAGCGTTCCAACCGTGAATTAAAGTGTATATTATGTTGAGCGAATTTACACCAGGAATCCCTGGTTTGACTCTCATAATCACTGGATAGGTGAAGCCATTGACTTTGCCGTTCGTATCTCACCGAAGGTTGTCACGTCATCGAACGGATTGGCCCTTGATACTACTATTCATACACAAACATGTGGTTCTCGTCCGTTAAAATGCCTACTAATTTGTTTCCGAGCAAATTAATCAGGACACTCATTACAGCGAGGATGGTTCTCAGAACTTGTGGTATTCGGTAAAAGGTATGACTTTATGCGCATTGGTTGTGATCTCCGCCGGTTAGACTCCCTACATTAACATTCATACCGTGAATTATGGTGTCAGATGCCGATAGCCTTCTGCGGACTCACTCCCCGATTACCTGATTTGACTCTAGGCATCACAGGACACGTGAAGCAATAGACTTAGCCGTCCGTCTCTCACAGAAGGTGGTATCGTGCTCGAACGGTTAGTCTCTCTCGCTTCTAATTTGTGCATCATGTTAAGGTGCTCGTCACTAAAATGTGTACCAGTTCGTACCTCTGAACATGGTGTTATACTCCCGATAGGGCTGGTACGTTTTTCGGAGGGTAACGCATTCTGTAAGAAGTTTAATAGTACAGGAATAGGTAATGTTCTACAAAGGCTTGACGGGCTGCTTTATTATTCAAAACGAGAAGTAAAGCATCTATTGGCAATACTGTTCAGCGGATTTACTTCAGGAATATTTGGTTTCACTCTCCGAATAACTCGATAGGTGAAAATATTAACTTAGTCGTTCGAATCTCAAGGAACGGTGGTAACCTTCCCGAACGGTTTGTCACGCGATCCTCGAATTCATTCGAGGAATTCAGGTGCCCGTCGCTAAAATTTATAGTAATATGTTCCAATATACAGGACGTTATACTCTCGATACAGCAGGTGCGGTTCACAGCATTTAAGGCTTTTGGGTAAAGGTTTGACTCTGTACTAATCGATATCGTTCTCAAATGGTTCTGCTGTCTACTTTAATATTCAAGCCGTGAAATAAGATGACTAATGCCATTTCTCTTTAGCGGATTTTCTCGTGGACTATCTGGTTTGTCTCTCAGAATCTTAGGATTGGTGATGGTATTGCCTTAGACGTTCGTCTCCCACAATAGGTGGTGACGCTTCGAGCGGTTTCACCCTCGATCCACTAATTCATACTTGAAGTTTGGGTGCACGTCCCGAAATCTCAGCTAATTTGTGCATCCCTACGAGAAGTTATTCTCTCCATACCGCGGGTTCGGTTCTCGGAGGGTAATGGCTTCAGTAGAACGTTTGACATTATAACAATCGGTAACGTTGGACAATGGTTAGGCTCTATACCTTTGTATTCGGACCGTGAATTAAGGTGTCCATTGCCAATAGTGTGCAGCAGAATGTGTCCCTGAATACCTCGTTGGATTATCGATATAACAGAATAGGTGAAGCTATCGACATAGCCATTCGCCTGTCAAAGAAGGTGGTAACGTTCTCAAACGGTCTAACCCTCGCTCTTCTAACTCATGCATGAATTTAAGGTGCCGTCAATAAATTGTATACTAATGTGTTTCACGAAACATGTAGTTATACTCGCGATACGACGGGTTAGCTTTCCCGACGGTAAGGCATTCGGTGAAAGGATTGACTGTATAACAATAGGTAGCATCCTACAATGGTTTATCTCTGTTCTTTAATATTTATATAGTGAAATAGTTTGTCCAATTCCAATAGTGTACTGCGGGATATGTTACGGAATACCTGGGCTGTCTCTAGGAATCGCTGGATAGGAGAAGCTGTTCGCGTATCTGTGCGACTCTCAAAGAAGGTGGGAACGTTCTAGAAAGGCTTGGCCCTCGGTCTTCCAAGACATGCATGAAATTGTGACGCCAATCGCTAAAATGGGGCTAATGTATTTCTCCGACCGCGAAGCAATACGCTTGATGCAGCTGGTTAGCGTATCGGAAATGAAGGCCTTCGATAAACAGGGTGTGTTGATACAAATATGTAACGTTCTACAAAGGTTCGACACTGTACTGTAATATTCATATTGTGAATTAAGGTGTCTTTTGTCACTACTGATCAGAACATTTACCAGCAGGAATACCTGCTTTAAATTTCCGAATCATAATGTAGATCATGCTATTGGCAAGGCTGTGCGAATAGAAACAAGGGTGGTACCGTTCTCGAACGGTTAGACCCTCGATTTTGCAATTCATACATGAAAATGTGGTGTCCGTCTGGTACTACGTCTACTCATTCAATTCCGTAATCACCGAGAAAAATACTTCCTACAGCGGGTTGGGCTTATCGGAAGTTAAGGCCTTCGGTAAAAAGTCTGACTCCATGCGAATATTTAACGTTCTGCTGCGGCTTGACACTATACTTTAATATTGAAACCGTGAATTAAAGTGACTAATGCCAATAATTTTCAGCGGATTTACTCCTGCAATTCCAGGTTCGACTCTCGGTGTCACAGTATATGTCAAGCATAGACTAAGCTGTGCGACCCTCAGAGTAGGTGGCAATGCTCTGGTAGTGTTTGCCCCGCGACCTTCTAATTCATTCATGAAATTAAGGTGCCAGTCAATAAAACGTGTACTAATTTGTTTCTGTGGACACGTAGTCATACTCTCAATACAACCGGTTATCTGCTCTGAATTTTAAGGCATTCGGTAAGATGTTTGACTGTATAGCAAT